>BDDC01000240.1:27512-44830 GCA_001662425.1 Chlamydomonas sphaeroides | reverse complement strand
TCATTCCAAGATGCGCGGGGGGTCCCTTGGCGTCTCACCCCGCGCGTCCCCGCCCCGTCGCCGGCCCCCCCCTGCCCCCCCCCCCCGCCACAGTTGATTCGACCCCGCTGCTGTGCCCCCCACGGCACTCGAGACTTTCCACAAGACCATGTTCACTGTCGACGGCCCCGCCAGGGTGAGCCTGCTCGGTTCCAATTTTGGGGGCGCTGCCACCGCCGCCTTAGCCGTGCCCCGTGCTCCGCATACCAGTATCGTAACCATCGGCACGTACCCTGACGGCCGCCCCACAACCCAGGCCTACGTCAAGATCTACACGGATGCCTTCCCCAACGGCGAGCTCGAGGCCCAGCTCGTCTGCGGCCCGTACCGGTGCTACAGCACCATTGGCCGCCGCTCCGCCGCCGAGCAGCAGGCGGGCGGCGAGGTGCTCCAAGGAGCTGCTAACGAGCGGCCAGGCGGCGTGGCGGACCGTCTGTCGTCGCGCTCGGCGGCGCGGCGCCAGGCCAAGCAGGCCCGCCGTGCGGCTCGCCGCCAGCGCGCGTAAGCGCGGCGGCGGCGCGTGGCGAGCATCATAGCATCTATGTGGTGACGAGGCCATCGTACCCATGCCAGGTGCCTTATTCATGCGCCCAAAGCATGCTGTCCGTCCACCCAGCCTCAAAGTGACGAGGCTAGCTATCATGCATTCTTGCCAGGAGGCTCCCGATTCATGCGCGCTGCACGTGATAGCTGCACGGCGCTGCCGGCTTGGCCATACCTGTCTGTTTGTAGCGCTGCTGTGGTAGCAGCTGATGCATCAAGCATCGGCACGCACCGGCAATAGTAAGTGATCTCACATCAAGCACCGGTGATCAAGATTCTGGGTGTTGCGGCGCGGGCGCCTGAAAGGAGCGGCGCCGGGCAGCAGGTCGTGGCGTGCAGGCGTTTGTGTGTCCAAGAGTGTTGCTGTGCGACTGCCGTCAGGCGTCATTGCTGCTGTGGACGGCTGTAGTTGTTGTACCATGGGCCCTATTTGATGGGCCCAGGGCGCCTCTAGTTGGCGCCGCCGCGCCGTGCTTGGCGTGTGGGCCGGGAATGCAAGGCTGGCTAGCTCCCGTCAGGCGAGATGGCACGGACAGAAAGCTTTCAGATTGTAGCCAACATGGAGAAGGGTACCTAAGTCAGTGAGCTTGGCTGATGTGGCGGGCGATAGATGCGGGTGTGGCCTGTCCAGGGCACTATGGAACGAAAGTTGGCAGCCGAACATGACGGCATGTGGCGAAAAGGCTGTCTCTTGAGCGGCCGGTGTGTGTCCAAATGTTTGAGTAGAACACACGCCGCCCCTGTGTGCGGTCGGGCGCACGAGTATGACTGTTTGCGTTACAGTAGTTCAATCTGGTCTGGGTGGCCTCTTTTGGGGCAAGCCATGCACCCATGCGCAGCGGGGGGGGGTTGCTTTATTTCATTTGAGCTGTAGTTCAACCGAGCCGTCCGACCAGAGGTCTTTGGGGGCGCCGCCCCTGGCCGCATAACGTTGGAGGGCCTTAATGCAACCCCATTCAAATAACATCCAACAAAGAGGCCCCGCCCTGGCCGCCGAGACCGATTGGCATCATGGGAGGCAGCTGCCGCTCCGTCACGGCGGCGCGACGTGTGCGGCCCGCGTGGCGGTGAACACTTTGCGCAAGGAGCTCGCCGGGTCGCGATAGGCTAGTACCATGTTAGCCCTGGGGTCCGTCAACCCTGCTGGGGTCCTCCACCCGGCGTGCTGGAGGCATCTTGCCGGCACAACCCTAACCCCTCCGCCCCTCCACCAACCCCCCGCTTGATTGAAGCACTGAACAAAAGCGAAGCCAACAGACGGCCCGCTTGTTTCGTGGGCGCTGAGGCCCGTGCCTTGCCCAGCCCCCACCGCCCGCCTTCTCTGCCTCTCCCTTGCTCTCGCCCTTTAATTCGGGGGTGCGAAGACCCGGCCTCCCTGACATATAGTGCCCATGGATGCCCTTTCGGGTGACACGGCAGCTCGCCTGGGACACTACGGATGGTACCCGGGGCACGACAGTCTCGAACATCCAAGGGCACCAGTGTTGTTGCTGAGTTGCGTTGAGAAGACCTAGAAGACCTCTGAGGGGCTGCGTGCCGAAGTGATGTCCTTTGGCCGAGCGACGCCCACCCCGAGCGACCTCTTTTGTTAACATATGACTGCCGCAGCGTATTTAGTTAAAAAGTTACGTATGGAGACGAGTAGGATCCGCTGCGGGTACCCGCTCAGACCTGACGCGGGGTGCACGACGCTGGGAAGCAAATCACCAACCATAGACGAAACGCGCGAGCAACTGCACAGATTGCACAGCGCCTCTGTGCTTGTCTGTCCTGTCACAGTCGCAGTGCCCGGCGCAAACACCGAGGTTTCGCCCAAACGACTGCGTGCTCGATAGTCCTCCGCCTTCGACTTTCTCCGCCACATCGAACCACATCATAAACGCTTGCTATCATCACAGGCTGACTGCGGCCGCGTCGCAACATGGCCAGAGTGGTGTTGTCTCTGCTTCTTGTCGCTCTGTTTGCGGCAGGGGCGACAGCTGGACTCATTCCGGCTAATGCTTATACCGTTCTTTACCCAGTTGCGGTGAGTCTGAGCCTGAGCCTGAGCCCGCGGACCGCAACGGCGCAGTGTTCCGCAAGTCAGCGTGAACTCCTTGCCCGCGTGTATGCATTGCACCAAACTCGATAAGCTTGTCCTTTAGACATGTCTCGGGCTGGTGACTTGGCACTGCGCGCTGTTCTGGCCAAAGTGCACCGGAGGTCCGCCGCTGCGCACGGCTCGTGCAAGCGATCATCCGACCAAGCTACATAATAAAGCTATGCCACCAATCACTGGGGCGCACACGGGACCGCTGACCTCTAGCTAAATTTGGACTCGGATGGCCGCTGTAGAGAGGTGTGGAGTCGCCACCCGGCGGGCCGCCGAGGCTCCCCTTGTAAAGGCCTTACGCAGCACAAGCCGCGCTATCATGCCTCAGGCTTCCATTGGGGCACCGGGCAAGCGTTCTGCTCCCCGCGCCTCCTGAACCCCTGCACCCCTAGGCCGCCAACGCCGTCGTCGCTGCCTTCGCTGCTGCCCGTGCCCATACCCGTGCCGGCACGTTGCGCGCCGCGCCAATGCTCCACTGGGGAGCGGTGCACGCCTTGCCGCCTTGCCTGCTGGCGCAAGCCGTGAGCGTTCTCCCTGCTCCCTCCACGACCCATCCTGGCAGGGCGTCACCACGGCCGCGAGCGGCTCTGCCCTTCTCCGGTTCGTCCAGTCCGACTCGTACTTCAACCAGACGCTCGACTTTGTCATCTCGTAAGCTTGCCCTACACCGGGTGCCCTTCAGCGCGGCGGGCCACGCCTCCGAACGCCTTGCTGACGCCCCTCCCTTCGCCCAACAATGTCCCCCGCCGCCTCGGTGCCTGCCCTCGTCGCGCAACCCCAGGACTGGCACCGGCAACGGCAAGGGCATGGTGATCACCGCCGTGACCCTGTTCAACAGGACCGTCGACAACGAGGACGGCGGCGTTGTCGTTCAGCTGGTGCCCAAGGTGGGCAAGCGCGCCTGCGTCCAGCGGGCTGGCGGGCGGGCGGCCAACGCACGCTGCCCTGTACTGCGCTAAGCATGCCGGCATGCCGCCGCCCGCGCAGAACCCCGGCCCGCCGCTGCTGTACGCCAAGGGCAGCCAGCTGATCAGGATCCCCAAGGGCACCGTCGAGGCCGCCTACACGCGCACCTTCACCGCCGCCGCCGACATGCTGAGGTGGGGCCTGTGGCGCCGTGGCCTCCTGCTGCCCCGCGGCGGCGCAAATGCTGCGCCGGCGCGCAGCCGAAGCGCGGCCTCGACGCCCCGCCTTGTCGCAGTGCAGCGCCCCATGCGGGCCCCTGTCCACACATGACGCTGCACTACGCGCCCGCTGCTGCTCCCGCTCCGCGCGCAGGTGGTTCGACCCGTCCTGCCCCGCGTGCGCAACGGTGCCGCCGCAGCCCCTGACGGCCATGCATGTCACGCTGCTCTCCGAGTTTGAGCAGTACCAGGGCGTGAGGGTGCCTGAGAGGGTGAGCAGCCCGCGCGGCACCGGGGGATGCATGGCCTCCTGACCGCTGGGCGCGGGCTCACGTGTTTGTTAGTTGCACGGCGGTGTCCCCCGTGCTGGCGGTGTCGCGGGAGGTGGTTCAGCTGATAGCGCCCCGCCGAGGGCCGTACGCATAGCCGTACAGTAATTGCCACTTTAGGATAGGCTTGTAGCAACGGGACCTGTGTGATCTAGATCGCGTCAGGTCGAGGCCGTGCCACCTCCTCTCCAAGTCACGCCCCCGTCCCCCGCTCCGCTTCGCTCCTGTCCGCCCCCAGCTCTGGGTGCGCATCCACACCGAGGCCTTCCCCAACGGCGAGCTCGAGGGCCAGCTTAGCTGCAACGACTACTACTCGTGCTTTGCCCTCATCACCATCGGCCGCCGCTCCGCCGCCGAGCAGGAGGGCGGCGAGGTGCTTCAGGTTGCCGCTGACGAGCGGCCAGGCAGCGTGGCGGACCGTCTGGCGCGCTCGGCGGCGCGGCGCCAGGCCAAGCAGGCCCGCCGCGCGGCTCGCCGCCAGCGCGCGTAAGCGCGGCGGCGGCGGCGCGTGGCACGACCACTATTTGCACTGCGGGCGCAGTAGGTGCGCTGGCTGACATCGATTGGCGGGGTCATGTACATAGAGACGACGCTATTCATGCATGTGATCCGTAATGGCCGCACGGCGCTGCCGGGTTGATCGATGTGGGCTCTTTTGGGGGCGAGCCATGCACCCATTCGCAGCTGGGACAGGTATTTGAGCGCGGCTGTGGCTGCAGCGGGTCGAGTTGCCGTGACGTTCAAGCGAGGGCGCTTTGCAGGGGCGCGTTGTAGGGGCGATGCAGGGCCTGGCTGGCTTGACGTGCGGGTCGGGGCATGTGGCGTAGGCCGCTTCCTATCCGGCGGTAATGCACGGCCTTGTGCGAAGTAGCAGTGACGGGCGCGGCTGAGGAGTGTGGCAACCCAGCGCGTCACCGAGCAACGCAGCAGCGCTACACGAGACAGTTTACAAAGTAGTCGTAATCTTACAAAGTCGTGTGGGGCTGAGTGCCTGCGTTCGCCCCTCCCTAATCGCAGTGCAGTCCGGCGAGGAGTTGGCTTGTGAGCATTGAACCGCGCGGCGTCTTACGCTTGCATTCTAGGGCGCTTTGGATCGACGTAGCTGCATGATGGAGGGCACGCATGAACTAAGTCATAGGTGTGCTTTTCTGTGCGGCTGTGCGGGAGGGAGGGGCATTCCGGGATTCTTTGCGCGCCGGCCCCTGCGGCCGCGGCCGATCGGCAGGCGGCCACATAAGTGACGTGTCGTGACGCGCGGAGGCGAGCGGACATGCGTGGGACAGCTGCCCCCCGCGCTTGGCACCTCCACTTTGCCTGGCTTTGCAGAACTCTGTTCCGGAACGGTAGCCGCCTTCTCTGGGGGGCGATGACAAAACACCTGAGAGCCTCGCGCTCACAGGTGAGCCGCAATGCGGCCCGTACATCCAGGACTCTGGCTACGTACAGGGCGGGGAGGAAATGTAAGATTTGTAACCTACATTGACGCGGCGTGTTCCACCTCGTGTCAATGCATGTGACGCGAGCTCGCTGTAGACTCGTTGTTAATCTTGCGCTAAGCTGTGTGCGTCATGAGCTCGCTGGCTACATGCCAGACCGCTGCCCGACCACGAGCATGCGCCGCCAGGCCATGCGTGCCAGCGGCGTGTCTGTGGTTTGGTTAAGGTTTGCGACGGCAACGCTCCGGATTCAGTTCACGGGGCGTAGATACCCTGGCGCTCTTTGCCGGTGGCAAGTTGGGACAACAAACCAGCCAGCCAGCCAGCAGCAGCCCACCGCCTCCCACCGGGAAAACGCAATAATCGGCAAATTACCATGAGTCGAGACATCAACGCAAGTATTGGTTCTGCCACGTGCATATGTGCAGCTGCTTGTATCCTTTTATGCGTTTCGTTTGGCTGCCCGCCCCCGGTGCACTCTGCCGAAAGCTAACGCCAACTAATCCGCGCCAGCTGCCCTGCACATACAGAATCCTTGTTGTGCGCACTGTAAAAGCTAGCGTATAGTCGCAGCCAGCGGGCCCCATACACACATATGCGCTGCCAAAGGGCTCCAACCACGTAAGTTTGCTCAAACTGTAAAACGTGTCAGAACACCGCATACAGCACGGAAACAAGGAAGCTAACCCTGCTGTAGTGCAGAAGCTTGAGCAGTTGACCCCGGCGTTCGCGCGATGGCCACGGCGGTAGTATTTGCGTTCGTCCTGCTGGCGACGCTCGCGACTGTGTCGGCTTCGTTTGCTGGCGGCCCGCCCTCGCCGGCCCTTTCAAACGCCACGTTTGTGCCCGTCACGGTGAGGGACAAGGGGCCTGTTGTGGGGGAGTTGTGGGCGGTAATGCCAACAGCTCGACGCGGCTTGCGGCCGCCTGCTTCACAGTTTTGGTTCACGGAGAGACGATGGCACGTCCATGCGGCTCTAGGCTCGTCCCCGCTGTGCTGGGTTGGCGATGTGCACCGGCAGTTCTCGTTCATGGGCCGCACGCGACTTGTGCACGCGCTAGAACAGAACAGCCTCAACGGATCTCGTAGGCGTCCGGGGACGCTCGGCGTGCGTTTCACTGAGAGTAAGGCAAACTCGTGCCTGACTGGACAACTCGAAGCGCCCGGCGGTCGCGGGGCAAGCCAGCTCCCCTGGCGTCGGCCGCGCCGCACGCAGCGGTCACCGAGGCGCACGCTGGAGCCCTGGAGGGGCACGGTCTCGCATGCCGCGCCAACTTGGAAAGGCCCGGTTCCGTGTCATTCCCGTGTCACCGCGTCATGGAGCAACGGGCTGTGGCGGTCTCCTCCCACACAACCCCCATGCAGCCCCTCACCCGCCCGCCGCGCCGCGCCACATCCCGCTCCCACCCCTTGCAGGGCGCAACCTCCAGCGGCATCGGCAAAGCCGGCCTCACATTCCAACCCAACGACTTCCAGTATCCCCTGCAGCTAGATGTCACGCTGGCGTGAGTTTGGCTGTGGGGCCTTGGGGTTGGTGACCCAACCCACAGCCCCGCGCTGCCGCAAGGCCGCACCTGTCATACCCTGCTGACGCGCTTCCCGGCTGCATCCCCGCCACACCTTGCGTACGTTGCCTCACACCAACCTCAGGGTCCCCATCGGCGAAAAGCCCATCACCATCATCGCCATCACGCTACTCAACCGCACGTTTGACGGGTCAACCATCCTCGGGGAGAGCACCGTCGCGCAGGTCTTCCCCATGGCAAGTACCGTACTGAGTCACCCTGGCGCCTGGCCTCCGCATGTCTTGATGGGCCTGAGCACAGGAGGCGCTGCCTGAGCACGCGGCTGACAGGAGGCGCTGCGCTCGCCCCCACCTTGCCCCGCCGCGCAGCACCCGGGCCCGCCCATAGTTTTTGCCGAAAAGAGTCCCCAGAACATGCCCAACGAGCCGATCAAGATCCGGACGGGCTCGACCTGGATCGCGTCGTACACCTTCACCGCACGCGAAGACATGCTACCGTAAGTCAGGTGCAACCCCAATCATTCTTGCGGTATTCCTCATCGTGCTGCCGTGAGTCGCTGCTCGCCTGAGCTGGGCTGGGTTGTGCTGCGACCAGAGCCGCCTGCTCCCGTTCACAAGGCACATACATGGCTCCATGCCGCCCCCGCGCTGCCCTTGCCCCGGCACCCGGTCGCAGCTGGTACGACACCGCTGCGTTCCCGCCGACGCCGCTCCGGGCCTTCCACTCGGCCATGATCTCGGCCGAGGGAACCACCCGGGTGAGCTCGGCGCCCCAACGCCAGCCGTCCTGTCTGGTAGTCGATAATAGAGTCCTACATATGATCTATCACTTCAAGTTGCCGATGTTCCGACAGCGTTCTTTCATGATTTAAGGGTTGACAGCATGCGCCGCTCGCTTCGGGCCCCTGGGCGACCGGCGCCGTCGACACAGCGCACGCAGCAGCCCCGTCAGGCCCCAGCCCTGCCCAGGCCAGCGCCCACCCTTCGGCACGTACCCCAACCCGCCCGCCCCCAGGCCTACGTCAAGATCCATACCGACGCCTTCCCCAACGGCGAACTGGAAGGCCAGCTCACGTGCGGATACCGGTGCTACGGTACCATTGGCCGCCGCTCCGCCGCCGAGCAGCAGGCGGGCGGCGAGGTGCTCCAAGGAGCTGCTAACGAGCGGCCAGGCGGCGTGGCGGACCGCCTGTCGCGCCAGGCCCGCCGTGCGGTTCGCAGGCTGCTCGCGTAAGCGTTCGACGGCGCGGCTTCGGCGCTCGAGCTCTGAGTGCGTGTCTGAGCGCACGTTTGAGCGCGAGCGCGATGCGAAGGGAGGGCGCATGCATGGGGTCGACGCTGAGTCAGCACAGCGCCGGCAGTCCCACGCACTGGCGGTTTGGCTTACCTTGTTGCTCGGGTATTCCTGTACAAGCGGTATCGTGGCGATGAGGTTGCGCCTGCATGTCCGCCGCTGTAGCTGCGCGGCGCCGCTGCCGGGGGCCAGACCTGTCTGCGCAGCCCGTCGTGGTACTGAAGCAGCGGCGTGTTCGTTGGACTTTGTGAGTTGGTGTGGCGTTTGGACCATTGCGTCTCCACACAAGGGGCGACGGAGGGCTTGGCGTGGCGTGCGGGCTGGGCCTGTGGGCCGTTGGGTCCCCTGGTGAGTAGGCGGCTGGCTGTCTAGAGGCGGAACGCAGGTTACAGATACTCCTTTTGTGACTTCGTTCTAGTTAATCATGAACTGCACAGACGCAGCGTCGGCACGAGGCACTAGTGACAACGACATTGCTAGCTATGTACATATTTTGTAATCTGTTACATTTCGTGTGCGTGTCTTTCATTAAATCAACTGTGCAGTAGTGCAAGGGATTCTTTCATGCCGGCCAGTTGGAAGCCTGCGCTGTCCTTGAACTTCTCCTGGACTCTGATCCACTGCAGGCCATGGTCAGCGCATGGTCAGCCCAGTGCACAGCGCCTTGCGTCGATAGGTCGATTGACAAAGGAGACGAAAGCCTTTAGGGGTATGAGGGCTACACAGGGGCTTCCTGACCTCTGAGGTGGAACTCCGCTCAGGCTGGAGTGGGGGTTCGGGGGCGGGGGCGGGGGCCGATGTCAGCGAATGACACGCGCACCCGCTGCGAAGCCAGACGCCAACCGACCCACCCGTAATGGGACATCGTTGCCAATGCATATATAGCGTTGCTTTTGGTGATTGTGTAACCAGCCAGCCCACACGCCAGCCCTCGCGCCAGCAAATACAAAAGGCTTTGACAGCCACCGCCATCGGTTCTGGGTCCATTGCCGTGACCTGTGCGTTTAAACATACGAAAAAGCTGCAGCTGAGCTGCTGCAACTGGAGGCCAGCGCCATGGTTATGTTGGCTTTGTCCGTGCTGGTCGTCGCCCTGGCTGTGGCAGGGGCAACAGAGATCAACAGTCCAGCGCTGGCAACGGCCACACTTGGCGCCGTGTCGGTAAGGGCAGAGCGTACTACGCCAACGTCGCGATGTGTGGAGTTGGTACCGAGAACCCAGCCTAGCTTCCCTTTCGTCTGCAAGGCAGCACTCTACCCCGGTCAAGCCGAACCAAATCACTCTTTGTCGGAGTGTAGGTCGCTACGTTGCACCGAGTGGCGCTCCCGAGCAGCTGCTTGTCTTTGCGCTGCCTGTATCGATATTATCAACCCTTTGCGACGGCACTAATCACAGGTGCTCAGTTGCCCCATGTTCGCGCGCACGCGCTCACTCGACTCGGCGAGCGTCGAGCGCAAACCCGACGCCCGCCTGCTCCCCACACAGCGGCCGCCTGCGGGCTGCTGCGGAAGCTCCTGTCGCAACTGTGCTGCCCACCACCTGCCGACGCCCACGAACTCCTTTGAGCTTGCGCCGCGCTTCGCAGCCGGCTTGCTCGGGCAAGCACCTCTGGCGCCCTGCCGCGCCGTCCGTTGTTGCTTGGTTCAGGGCACCGCCGTCCCCTGCAGCCCAACCCCGCTGCCGCGCCCCATTGTCACCACCTGCCGTCTCGGGGTCAAATGTCCAACCCCATTCCACCGGTCGCAGCGCTCTTGCCTCACGTACAACGGCCCCTTCGTGCCGCCAATCCTCGCAGGGTGTGACCACCCGCGCCAACGGCTCTGCGCGGTTCGAATTCAACCCCTACAACGCCAGCAGCTGGCCGCAGAAGCTGGAGCTAATCATCTCGTGAGTTGCAGCATGCAGGCCGTGCCGCCGCTGCCCGGGCTGCCACGCGCGACCTGCAGCAGGCGCATCAGCTGCTGCGTGGGCTGCACTGCACGCCTGCATCAGTCCAGTCAGTTCGCTTGGTGCCACAGGGGCTAAGCAAGCGCTCTGTGTCAGGGCACGGCACATGTTGGTCTTCGGGAACTTGCAGACGCCCTGTCGCTGTAGCGCACCCGCAACGCCCCACATCCGCCTCGGCGCACATCGCATTAATCCGCCCACGCCACCACCTTCCACCGCAGCGCCGGCAACCGCGCCCGGGCCATCACCGCCATCACACTCGTCAACAAGACCGAGGCCGGCGTTGTGAGCATCATCGCGCAGCTCCTTCCCAAGGCAAGCCATGCTACGCCCTCCATTCGGTGGCGTGGATGCGCACACACCCCACCTGCTGCTGCACGCCCTCCTCGCCGCCTGGGCGCCAATGGCGCACGCGCCACGCCCGGCACGCCGTCATCGATCCGTTGCCTGCAACCCCAGCCCGCGCCTCGCCTCGCCTCACCACGTTTCACCACAACTCGCCACAACCCGCCACAACTCGCCCTGCCGCAGAACGCCGGCCCGCCGATGATGTTCGCCACCACGCGCGCCAAGCAGTGGCGGCTACAGGCGGGCACCACCGGCAACAGGACGCTGTGCTTCACCGGCCAGGACATGCTGAGGTGCGGCGTGCGGCCACCCACCCCACACGCGTGCCTCTCTTCGCGCCCGTGTACACGCAAAGATAGGCATACGCTCGGGCGCAGCGGCATGGTGCGCACGTGCCCCGCCGAGCACCAACGCCAGGAGGTGCCGGGGTGCGTGCGTGGGGGCAGCGCCTGGCGCGTGTCCATGGGCCAAGGGACACGCAATTGGCATTTCAGCACGTCCGCAGCGTTCTTGCCTCCGTCGCGAGCCTGGGGTACTCCGGCCGCAACCTGCCGCACCCGCCGCGCCGCCCCGCAACGTCCCCCGACAGGTGGTTCAACCCGGCCTGCCCGGCCTGCTCCAGTGTCGCTGCCGAGCCGCTCAACGCGCTGCACAACTCAATGAAGGGCAGCACCCCCAAGGTACGGCTGGGTGGCTGCGTGTGTGCGTGGTAGGGTTTGGGGGGCACCGCTCGCGACAGGGGCTCGGTTGCAGCAGCCTGCCAGAGGTCATCCTCGTGCGGCGGCGGCACTCTCTCGCTGCGTGGCTCGGGCTAAGAGCAACACTCTGGGGCCGTGCCCCCGACGTAGCTGGGACGCCACTATGGCCGAGGCGAGGCTGCTGGCGGCGCTGCAGCGGCCTGCTACATCCTCCAGCGCCCGTGCGGCTACGCCGAGCCCGCCGTCTCGGCACGTACCCTACTCGACGCCGACGGCGCCCAACCCGCCCGCCCCCAGGTGTGGATCCAGATCCATACGGTGGCTTTCCCCAACGGCGAGCTGGAAGGCCAGCTGCTGTGCTGGGACTTCTCCAGGTGGGGTCGCCGTAAGCGCTTGGAAGACTACTATATTTGATTAGTGAAGGTTGCATATAGATGTATCACAACCGTGTACTACCGAAGTCGTACAAGCAACTTGGCAACCTACCTGCAGGTGCTTTCCAACCATTGTGGGAAGCGGCGGCGGTACCATTGGCCGCCGCGCGACTGCCGAGCAGTCGGAGCATATTGAGGCTTGAGAGGCTGGGGGACGATTACGTGAGTCCGCTTGGGCATGCACATGGCTGGCCGCTCCGCTCGCCAGGCACAACGTAAAGCCGCCGTGGCGAGCCGGCCTAGGTATTGGCACGAACATGCGCAATAGCGCGGCTTGTTGAGCATTCGAGGATTCCTCTGCTGCATGTGCGGAGCGTGAGGTTGCGTTGTACATGGGGCGCCGCCGTGCGGTGTGACGGGCGCACGCTAGTACACAGCCGCATGGCTGGGAGGAGGCGCGCCGCCGGGGCCGCCAGGGTATAAGCGCGACGCTGCGCAATTTGTTGTTGAGTATCTGACGTTGACGGCTCCTCTGTTGCAATTGCCGAGGGTTTGATGGGTCGTACATGGGGCGCTGCCGTACAGTGTGTCGGGCACAGGCCAGCGCCACAGCCGCCTGAGCAGAAGACTCGGTCTATCTATCGTACATGGGTCATGCCGTACATGGCCGACCGCGCGCTGCCGTACATATGTTGGCGTGGCTGTGCATCGTTGTGGCGCCCTGCCCGTGCCGTCGCCAGGATCGGCGCATGCCGCACGATTTAACTACGTTGATGACTGCTTGTCGGTCCAAGTTGTGTTGCTGTGATAGCGGAGGGTGTGCCAGTGGCGCTGCCTGGGGCCTGGACAGGGAGCGCACAGCAGCGTTAGAAGCTGTGCCCGCGGGGACAGGCGACGGCGCCAAGGGCGTGGATTGGTAATGAAAGCGAGTCAGCGGGAACGTTGGTAGACGTCTGTGAACAACGTCAGTTGGCTTCAGTGAGCACATACACCCCTCTGCAAATGTACGTCGACTCCCCCGACGCGCTGGCTTGCTCAAGCGCGGCCGTCCGCCCGTCGGCCCGGCCCATGTAGGGCCCTAGACGACCCGCAGCCTGGCGCCTGCCGGGGGGTTCGGCAGACGCCCAGCCGTCCAGCCCGCCCGGCTAGCAGCGCGAGTCGCCGAGTCCGTCCCGGCTGGTCTTGAAGGCACGCTGAGCCGCTGAGCAGTGCACGCAGCAAAGGAAGCAGCGCCGGACCCCGGGTCGCTGATCGGCAAGCAACCCAGCCCGCACAGGCTTACAGCGCGGCCCATCCCGGTAGGGCAGCGCGCTGCCGACTGCTGCGCCCGGACCCGTAGCGCCCTTGCCTGGGCAGCCGCCGCCGAGCAGCACCGGCGCCCCCCGCCATTCCAAACCTGTACGTAGCTTCCTCATCCATCCTGTCACAAAAACGAACCACCCTCGTCAAGCGCCGCGCTGCACCCACAGGGGCCGCTGGCTGGGCGCCCCAATCAAGCCCGCGCCGCATATCCCAGCAGCTGCGGCTCTTGCCGTGTGCCGCCAGTCCACCACAAACCACCGGCCGCCGCCGCCGCCTCACTGCCGCCGCGGCGGCTTGGCGCCTCCCTGCGGCGGCGCTGGCGCGGCCGGCGGCTGCCCCCGCGGCGTGGCCTCATCCTCGCCCTCGCTCCACTCCTCGTCGTCCTCCTCGCCCTCCTCGCCCTCCTCGCCCTCCTCGTCCTCGTCGTCTGCGGACAGGGGCACGCGGGGTCGGGCGCCGGGTATCAGGTGCCAGCGGCCGTGGGCACATAATTACTCTACGGCTAATAGCTACGTACAGTATGTGATGTACAGTGATAAGCACCACGGGTTGGGGCACCGGGTCGCATAGCGGCATCTGCCAGGGTTGTGGCACCCCACAAAAGCACCTCGCTTCACCGCGTGCAGCCATGCACCTGCTGCGCCTCACCCTCCCAGCCCAGCTGCCAGAGACGGACGACATCACATGCACCTCCCCCTGGGCTCGGCCAGCCAGACCACACACCCACCTTCGCCCTCGTCGTCGTAGTCCTCCTCCTCAGCCGCTTGCCGAGCAGGCGCCGCCGCTGGCGCGCCGGCCTTGCCCGCCGCCAGTCCGCCCGGCGCGCCGCGCGCCGACGGCGGTTGCGGTGACGGCACGCCCCGGGCTACAGCCGCCGTGGGTGAGTCGGGGTTGAAGTGCCTGCCGTGGACCTGCTGGGTCACAGGGCAAACGACAACCTCGAATGTGGCTTCATTATGAGAATCGTTGACGTGCCGAGGATGTGCCCGCCGTTCACGGAGGCGATCCACACAGTCACACCAAGTTCCGAGATGAGCTTTGTACGTCTTTCAAGGAGATTTGTAGCCCTAGCTTGCATGGCTGTGGACGGCGGTGCGGCAAGCGCCTAGCATTGCGCGGGCGCCCGCACCTTTTCCAGCGCGCCATGAGAGGGCGACCCGCCGCCGCCGGAGCCCGAGGCTCGGATGGGCGGCAGCAGGGGGCTGCCCTTGCCCGAGCCTGGGGCAAGCGGCAGCATGGCGGGCAGGGCGGCGGCGTCCGGGTCGGCACAGCAGCGGTGGCTAGCCAGGCGCGTGGCATGCAGGACGGAGGCAACGGCGCGGGCCGAGGGTGATGGCCATGGCAAACCCGCAGGACCCCACGCCTCATCCCACCTGCCCAGCCCTAGCACGAGGGTGCCCCCTCAGGCCCCCTCCCTCACAGGCCCCGTCCCTCCGCGCTGCCCCCACTTCCCACCCATAGGCACCCACCTGCCGAGCCCGCGCGTGGGCCCGCCGGCCCACCGCCGCCCCTCGCCGCCGCCGCCGCCGGCGGCACCGCCTCCGCCGACCGCACCCGCCCGGCCGCCGGCCCCACGCCGCCCGACGGCCGCCGCTCCTTCCCCTGGTGCCCTGGCATGATCATCCCGGGAGGCGCCGACGGCAGCGGCGGCTGCCCGTGGCCGTGCCCCTGCCCGTTGCGCGGCCCCGGCGGCGCGCCACCGCCGCGCGGCGAGAAGCCGCCGTTGCCGTTGCCGTTGGGGTGGTTGTGGCCCAAGGGCGGCATGTGGCCCGTGGGTCCGGGCGGCGGCGGCAGCTCGCCCCTCCGCAGCTGGTCCAAGTCGCCAAAGCCGCCCATGAGCTGCGCGTCCTTCTCCGCCAGCCGCGTCTTGAGGTCCGCGATCTCGCGCGCAAAGCTGTGCGGAATCCGTGTGGCCGGGCCGGGCGTTGCGCAAGTGCCTCACATGCCGTGTGCACGGGTGTTGCGGGCATGCGCTGTGCGGGGTGGTCTTGCGAGCAGATGTGTGCAACGCAGCAGGTGGCGCACTCGGGGCAATCATGCAGCCCAGCCTTGCGCAGGGCGGCTAGCGGCGGCTAGCACCACAAAGCACCGCCCCAGCCAGCTGTTGCCTGCCGGCCCGCCGCCTCACCGCTTGGTCGCGTCAATGAGCTCCGTCTGCGCTGCCTCCGCCGCGCCCTCGGCGTACTCGGCGCGCAGCAGCGCCGCCGTCTTCTCGCCCACCAGCTGCGTCACGTCGGTCTCCAGCCTCTGCACGTTCTCCGGCAGCGCGATGCCGGACACCTCGCTCTGGAGGGGGGTAGGGCGGGCGGGGCAGGAGAGGAGGGCTTGGGGCAGCAGAGGGAGTTGACGGGCCGGGCAACTTGATAACATGGAGGCGAAGGAAGAGGCCCGCTGCAGCCCCTCTACCTTGCCCCACCCCGCTCCTCCAAGCGGCCTCCGCCTCCGTCAAACCCTCCCCAGCTCCTGCCCTGCCCCTCCTCCTCCCCATCCCTCCCTTCCCTCGACCCCACCTCCAGGTCCTTGAGCCGCTGCTGCGCCTCCGCCAGCTCCTGCTCCAGACCCGAGATGCGCTGACCCGCCTCGGCGGCCGCAGCCTCCGCGCGCTCGCGCTCCGCCGCCAGCTCGGCAGCAGCGTTCTCCATAGCCTACAGCGGTAACGGCGCCAACGGGGCCGGAGTCATGGACGCGGGCATGCATATCGTCTCACACACACTTGGCGGAGCCGGAGCCAGGGCCGCGCGGATACCGGTATGAGGCAAGGAATTTGTGGGGTCGGGATCAGCGCCTGGGTCAGGGATCCACCCGGTCCCCGCGTTCACACGGCACCCCGTACACGCAACAGCCCACGCCCACGCACCTGTTGGTGCTCTGCCGCCATGGCCGCCTCGCGCTGCGGTTTTGAGTGTTGGGGCACCATCGTGGTTGTTATCGGGCCGGGACGGGACCGGAGCCCCTGCCGTGACCTTGAGCCCGTCCCTTGCACATACACACGCAAGTCCTCCATTCCTTTCCCGCCCACCACCTCCCCCCAACTACCGCACCTCGTTGTGCTCCGCCGCCAGGGTGGACTCGCGCTCCACGGCTGTGACCTCCTTCTGGCCCACCTCAATCTGGGCGCACCAGCGGGGGCAGAGGGAGGGGAAGGCGACCCAGGGTTAGTGCCGGCAGGAGGGCATGTCCAGGCAAAGCAGCAGGCCAGCCAACGCCCCATGCCCCGGCAGGCCCTCGCTGTGCGGGAGTCTGCGGGCCGCTCTACCAAAGCCGAGCAGACCACACGCCCCCTCTGCGTGGTCTCGGCCAGCTGGGGGCCCCAGCCCCCGGCCCCGTGTGGGACCGACGCACCTTGGAGGCCAGCTGCGCCCGCAGCATCTCGTGCTCCTGCGGCGGTGCGCGTGGCAGCAGCACGCGGCAGACGTGGAATCGGGATTGGGGTGACGTGCAGGGGGCGCACACACGCGTGGTCAGGGCAGGGCAGAGCTCACGTGTTTTCACACGTGGCACGGGCGTAGACGTGGCGCGCAGGGCCACATCGCGGGAGGCGCAGCGCGGCAGGCCCCGGACGGGTACAGGGTGTGAGCGGAGGGCTGTTTGCACTGGGTATGCGCAGCTCCTAGCATGGACGGACCACACTCCAGCGCCACCCACCATGACCTGCAGCCCCTCCTCCAGCCCCGCGGCCTTGGCCTCGCTCGCAGCCAGCGCCTCCCGCAGCCTCTCCGCCTCGGCAGCAGCCCTGGCGCCAGAGGAGGAGGAGCGGCAGCGGCACCACAGGCCAGGTGGCACACACGTCAGCGCGACGGCGCTGGCAACGCAGGACCGGTGAAACAATGCAGGGCGGCGGCACCGGCGGCACCGGCGGCACCGGCGGTTGGCCTGCGCCCCCCGCACAACCGCCTGGCCCCTCCCCCGTGTGGGCACAGGTGGCTCACGCGCGCTGCTCGGCGGCCTCCTGCATCGCGGCCTTGGCCTTCTCCACCGCCTGCGCCAGCAGGCCCTGCGGTGTGAGGGAGGGAGGGATGTACCGAGGGAGTAGCGGACTAGACCGCCACATACCGAGCCAGAAGCTCGGGCCCAACGCTGCAAACGTTTTCCCAATGAGAGAGGGAGGGGAGGGCCGGCGAACATCACGAGGGGTTGCTCGCTGTCGGGCAGCCCCAGCCCGCTCGCACGGGCCGCTCCTGCGGCATCCCATCCCGCAGCGGTGCCGCTGGCCCTCACCTCGAGGTTCTTGATCACCTCTTCCTGCATCTTGAGGCTGCTGCGCAG
>BDDC01000240.1:3754-27153 GCA_001662425.1 Chlamydomonas sphaeroides | reverse complement strand
GGGGCGGGGGGGGGGGGGGGGGGGGGGGGGGGGGGGGGGGGGGGGGGGGGGGGGGGGGAGGGGCTGGGAGGGGCGCGTTGCCGGCATGGGGTGTCGGCGTGGGGACCCTTTGCTCCCGCATTTTCGACCTGCAGCTCCCTCTCCCATTGCCCACTCCCGGGCCCCAGCCCCACCTGCTCCATGTGCGCCTCCTGCAGCGCCTGGTGCCGCTTTTTGAGCTCCATGGTCTCCATCTGGGGAGGGGGGGCGGCGGGGTGGGCGGGTGGGGTTGGCATGGGCACGGGGCAATGACACGGAGGCCTCTACTCCCTCCCGTCCCCTCTCGTCCCTCCCCCGCCTTTCCCCTCAAGTCCTCCCACCTCCTCCCCACCTGCTCCGTGTGCAGCTGCTGCAGCCGGTGAACCAGCTCCACGTCACGGCACATACAAGCACGCTTTCCCCTCCCCTTCCCCACCTCCTCCCCCTCCCTCCCCACCTGCTCCGTGTGCAGCTGCTGCAGCCGGTGAACCAGCTCCATGTTGCGCCTCCGCTCGCGGCCGTAGGCGGCCATGGCGGCCTCACAGCTACATAACAAGAAAGCAAAGGTGGAGGGATGCGGATGCGAGGTGCGGCGTCAGCGACGTGCTAGGCCGCGTTTGTGCAGCGAGACTCAGCAAACGTCTACAGTCTACTCGGCCTACTCTGGTTCGCCTGATGGAACTATACTTGACCGTCTATCAGGCACCATGCACAACTCGTGGGGTTATCGTAAAAGGAAACGAACAGCATGACAATAGGGCCTCACCGAGCCACCAGCTCCTCGCGCGTGAGGCTGCCGGCGTCCTGCAGCAGCTGTGGCACCCGCCAGGCCTGGCAGGATGCAGGGGAGGGGAGGGCGGTGGGGAGGGCGGTAGGGAGGGCAGTGGGTCACTCAGGAGAGAGGGCAGCAGGGGAGGGCAGCAGGGGAGGGCAGCAGGGGCGACGGCAGGGGGCAGCCGAATGGACGATGTAGGGTCACATGCCGGCGCGCCTCACCTGCCCTGCCAGCGCAGCCCTCTGACATGCCCATCTTCAGCCCCAGCGCACCCGCAGGTCACCCCAACCCCAACCGCACACCCCAACCCCAACCGCACACCCCAACCGCACACCCCAACCCCAACCGCACACCCCAACCCCAACCGCACACCCCAACCCCAACCGCGCACCCCAACCCCAACCGCACACCCCAACCCCAACCCCAATCGCACCCCCGCACCTCCTTCTCTTCGTGCAGCAGCGCCCGCAGCTGTGCCGTGTCGTCGGCGGCGCCGCGGCAGCGCGCCTCCGCCTCCGCCAGCCGCCAGCCCGCCACCTCGGCGGCGCCCACCACGGTATCCAGCTGGTGTATGAGCCGGGCCAGCGCGGCCTGGGGGGTCGGGGGAGGGGGGCAGGGAGAGTGAGAGGGGATCAGGGTATGGTGTAGTGAGGCTGGCGCTGACTCGAGTCCGATAGGCGTAGCGACGAGAGGATGTCCGCACTGCGAGGTGTTGTCACGTACCGGTATGGCATCGAGACACGTTGCAATATGTAAATACCATATTCAACATGTCCTCCTGTGTTGTCGAAACCCACACACCTGCTTGAGAATGCAGTCCTCCACCAGTGACTCGAGCACTGGCCCCGCCGCCGCCGCCGCAGCAGCAGCCGCCCCACCGCCGCCGCCGCCCCTGCCGCCACCGCCGCCTCCCCCCGGGCCCAGGGTCCAGGAGGCGTGCGGCGACAGCGGCCCCTCGTGCCCCGACCAGCCGCCCGACAGCCCCTCGCCGCCGCCGCCGCCGTCTTCGCCGTTGGCCGCCTGCGGGTACATGCCGCAGCAGGGCGACATCCTGGCACCACCGCTGCCATGTTCTCCACGCCATCACGCGGACCTACGCAGCCCCGGCGGTGCAGTCCAAGGGTGTGGCGCGGTGCACCTCCACGCGCCGCAGCTGCAGCCCGACCCACACGTGCTTGGCCCACTTGCGGTACCCCGGTGCCCCCTCACACAGGGCCCCGGGCCCTCTACGGCCGCCCTCCACGTCTCAACAGCGACGCAGCCCCGCCGCGCCCGCACCTGGCTCTCCAGCGTCGCCACTGCCGCGCCCGTGTCGCGCCGCCGGACCTCCAGACCCAGCAGCACCGGACTGGCCGCCACCGCCGCCGCCGCCGCGCCGCCCTCGGCGCCCTCGCCCGGCGGCGGCTCGACGGCGGCGGCATCCGCTTCCGCGGCGGCGCCGGATCCGTCGGCGGGCTGCGGCTGAGAGGCGCCGGCCACGAGTGGCTTGACGGTGACCCCATGGATGACCTGGACCTGCGGGCCGCGAGGAGATAATAGCGCATTGGCGTGCTGAGCGGAGCCAAACGATGGCGGCCAAAGAAGGTGTTATCAAGGTGGCCGGAGGTTGGGAGGCGGTACGGTAGTCAGCCGTGACGCTCTGGCTTAGGGCAGTGCGGCAGCGTGCCACGACCGCCGCAGCCCAGCCTCCGAACATCCTAAAATCATCAAATTGGGTCTCCAGGTACGAAAAGCACCTGCTCCGCAAGCCCTGCCCGACCCACCTCGCCCGGGCCCAGACTGCCCGCCGGCCTCGGCAGCAGCGGCACCGTCGCCATTCCCAGCAGCCGACACCGCCGCTGCCCCTCGCCCCGCGCCGCCGCTGCCGCCGCGACGGCAGCAACCGTCGCCGCCGCCGTCGCCGCCGCCGGTCCCGCTGCGGCAGCGGCCATGCCGCCGGCCTCCGGCTCCGCCACCGCCCCCGACTGCGACACGGCGGCGCCGTCAGGGTCCCCAAACGGCCCCAGCAGCCGCTCCGCCTGCGATGCCCGCGACGCCGCGGTCTGCCCGTCGGCGCCGGCAAAGGGCGACGCCGTGGTACCTCCGCCGGCGGCGGCGATACCGCTGCCGTTGGATGCGAGGATGGCGGCGGTGGCGGCGGCGGCGGCGGCGGCGTTGGGCCCCGGCGGCGAGACGTGGTAGAGCGCCAGCTGCAGCACCTGCGGGGCGGGGGCGGCAGGAGGGGGCCAAGGCGGGGAGCGAGCGCTGCTGGGGCTGTCCGCGCACGATGCACTGCTGGTAGCAACGAAGGGCCGCTGCGTTGGTCACAGTCAGGGGTGCGTATGGTAGCGCCCGGTGCCTTGCCTGGGCCGCGGTGGGGGCGCCCGACAGCAGCCGGACCTGCAAGCGTGGGGCACGGGAGGGTCAGCGGAATGGGGGGGCAGTCGGTGGGAGCCTCAAAGATACCGCTGGGCCGCCGCACGGCCTGCCGCTCGGCCAGCGCCCTTAGCAGCCGCCTCCTGCAGCCCCCCACATGCGCGGCGTGCGCCCGCTCCCCAGCGCACCCGTCCCCTGACCGTGCCGCCGTTCGCCTCCCCACCACCCAGTCCCCCGCCCAACGGGGGACAGGGCGTGTAGGGGGCTCCGCGGCCCCAGTCGCCCTACCTCCTTGAATCAAGGCGGGCTCAGCCAGCTGTACCTCTGATTCCTTGCATGTCTAGTTCCCAGCCAAGCCTGCCCCCCGCGCCCTCACCATGAGCTCCGGCGGCCACGCCACGTCCACGCCGCCGTCCGTCTGCAGCGGCAGCGCCTCCGCCGGCGAGCCGCCGCCGCCGCCGCCGGGGGCCTGCGCCTGGGCCTTACCCTGGGCGTGCGCCTGCGGAAGGCATGGCGAGCAGGCGTGCGGGGCGTACGTGAGCGCCGCCCCCCATGGGCGCCCTGGGTGCACGGCCACATTGTGCCTTGCCACCGCGCATCGCGAAGGTTGGTCAGCGCCGCGCCCCTCATCGCATCCTAGGGGGACCCCGCCACGCATGAACGCCAACGCCAACCACTAGTGTTGTTGGCGGCCCCCTACCCGCACGGCGGCCGCGTGGGCGTCGGCCATGGACCGCAGCGTCGCCGCCGCCGCCGCCTCGCTGCCGGCATCGAGCGAGGTGTACGGATCGCCCGTGACGCCGCCGCCGGGCCCCGGCAGCGGCGGCGGCTCGCTTGCGGCGGCGCC
This sequence comes from Chlamydomonas sphaeroides, assembly GCA_001662425.1. Taxonomy (NCBI): domain Eukaryota; kingdom Viridiplantae; phylum Chlorophyta; class Chlorophyceae; order Chlamydomonadales; family Chlamydomonadaceae; genus Chlamydomonas; species Chlamydomonas sphaeroides. The sequence goes on along the minus strand of BDDC01000240.1, from coordinate 23,158 downwards.
GTCGGGCGCCAGCCGCCACACGCCAAACACGTGGCCGCCGCCGCCGCCCGCCGCCGCAGCGGACGCCGCGTCGGCACCTGGGCACGGCCGGGGACGGGGAAGCAGGGCGCTATCGCAAGAATGCTCGTGACAACATCCCTCAATTCGTGTGCAAGAGCCGCAAGGGACGCAATGCTCCAGTGCGTGCCCTTGTGACGCGGCCGCGGCCGATGTGGCCCTGCGTGGCCCACCTGCCAGCGACGTCAGCAGACCCGCTGACGCCGACGCCAGCCGCGCCTGCGTCAACTGCTTGGCCGCGGCCATGTGCGATCGCAGGTGCCGGTGCTGCGATACGTGTACGGCAGGGTACGGGCAGAGGATGGATGGAAGTGGAGTACGGCACTGCAGCGGCGAGCTGTGCAACAAAGCGCCGACCCGACCGTACACCCGTACCTGGATGGCGGGGCAGTCCGTCAATACGAGCGTGACGTACAGGTGTACGGAGCTGCCCAGCGGCCCGCCCGGCAGCGCCAGCCGCAGGTTGTACGGCTTGTCTGGCACCAGAGAGGCCAGCGGTACGGCACCCTGTGTACGGCAGGGGCGCGGCGGCGGAGGGTTGGTAGGGGCAGCAAGCACAGGGCCACCATCGGCCCAACATACTCATGACAATCCCTCAACTAGAATGTCGGCCACGGCAACAGCGCGTCACGCCCGCCCACCTTAATCATGAGCCGGTGGCTGCTGTTGTTGACGATGGCCAGCAGCAGCTGCTCGCGGCCCGAGGCCACCTCGGCCTCGTCCACTCGCAGGCTCAGCACCTGCGGGCGCCCACACACACATCAGCGAGCGGCGCCAGGGCAGGGGGGGGGTGTCGCGGCACTGGCGGCACTGGCGGCGCGGAGGCAGCCGCATGGCGGCGCCTGGCCCCACACCGCGCGCGTGCCGCCGCCCGTGTCACCCTATCGCCGTGGCTACATCGGTCATTTGGGTCCCTGTGCTGCACCTGGCACCACCGGTTCCCTGGTCGGGTCTCTCGCTTGTGCTTCATGACATGTGGCTTCTCTTCATACTCTACATATTAAAACTGTGAATGCTATAAATGTGATTACTGCAGCACGCCCCAGCGCCGCACCTGGTCCCACGACGGCCGCGTGCTGCCCTCCACCACCCGCGTCAGCGCCTGCGCCGCTGTGGTGGTGGGTGCGCCGTCGCGGCGGCTGCTGAGCGCCACAAAGGTGTCGGGGGCCGCCTCCACGCCGCCCTCGCTGCGGCGCGAGCGGGATGGGGTTCGTCATGATGATGGTGGCGGTGAGGGCTGCGATGACGCAGTAGCCCCGAGCAGGGGACGCTGGCACAGTTGAAACGAGCAGCGCTGGGCCATTCGAGTTCTCCAACCCTTCTCCGGCCCGCCACTTAAGCCATGACCGGCGACAGGTTGTCGGGCCCAAAATTCTCAGGCGGTAGTGTAGTAGTGCACAAACACATATGTACAAGGCCATCGGGTCTGTGCACTCACCCCATGACAAGCGGCAGGTTGTCGGCCCGCGACACCAGGCACACCAGCCGGCAGTCGCGGGGCGAGGGCCGCGACACGTTGCCCACGGGCAGCGTCCTGGCCACTGCGCGTTCGGGACCAGGGCCGGGGTGGGCGTGGACGCATGAGACCGGGCTCAGGACGCGAGCAAGAGCAGATTAGCGACACCAAGAAGCTACTAGCCTCCCGTACGGCACAATGTCGCAGAGCTCAAGGCCACCAATCCATGCCCAAGCCATGGCGCTCATCCGCCGCGCCCCGCGGCATGACACTCTCAGCTGCAGCTGCTTCATACTCCTTGAGCCCTCTCATTACGATATACCCATAAGCATACGGCCATCCATACGTATCCATCACGCATTATTACCGACTGCCTCACCAGCAGCATCACGCGGCATCACGATCTTTGCGTCCAGCAGCTGCAGCTCCAGGATGACCTCCCGCGGCGGCCGCCCGAGCAGCCCCAGCCCCAGCCCGCTGCCCAGCCCCGGGCCCAGCCCCGAGAAGCCTCCGCCTACGCCTCCGCCCAGGCTGGCCAGCGAGCCCAGGCTGCCGCCCGGGCCGCCACGGAGCGCCAGCGAGCCGAGGCCGCCGCCCAGGCCTGCGGCGGTGCTCTGGCGGCAGAGCAGGTGCGGCGGGAGGGAGGTGCGCGAGGGCGGGGCGGGCAGCACGCAGCGGCTTGGGCGAGCTGCCGGCGAGCCCTCGTATGTCGCATTGCTCCTATCGATGGCGTCGACGATTCACATCGTTCGGCCCTACCGACAAGGATGGGTCGAATGAGTTGCGATGGCTGCTGCTGGTGCCTTTGCATGCACGCAGGCAGCCCGCAGAACCACCTTCAACCAACCCGCCCCCGCAGCCCCAGCACCACCCCAGCGCACCTCCGCCAGCGCCAGCGCCGTGCCGCTGCCGCCGCCGCCCACCAGCGTTCCCGGCCCGCCCCCCGGCGCATCCGCCAGCGGCAGTGCCGTGGTCACCCGGTCGCCCCTCAGCAGGCGCGCCGCCATGTCGCTGGTGAGCATGACGGTGCAGCTGCCCGCCAGCTCGTCCAGCTCACGGCCGGCGGCGGTGGGGCCTGAGGCGGGGCAAGGACACACCAGGGCACCAGAAGCGCGGCAACCCAGCACAGTCATTGTCCTAGCACAGTCGAGTCCACTCCAAATCGGCCCTCCGCCCTTGTCCCGTTTGCCCTTTTGCACCCACCCGGCGGCCTCGGGCCGGCGCAGCTTAACGAGGCTGCCCGAGCAGCGCCCGCCGTCCGCAGCCCACTCCCTAGCAACCCTCACTCCCCCCTCCTCCTTCCCACCGCCCCCACAACCCCTCCTTGCCTAATTCTGAGCCCCTCCTTGCCTTCCTAGGCCCTCGCCCTGCCACACACCCTCCCCATCCCCCTGCCGCGCCACCCCTCCCTCCCCACAACACCCACCCGGTGCCTCCATGCTGGGGGCCGCGAACAGGTCCACCCGCAGCAGCGGCGCGTCCGCCAGGTAGCTGCCGCCCAGGGGCTGAGGCAGCCGCAGCACGAACGAAGCCGCCGCAAACTCGGGGCTGCGGCTGGGTTCGCTGGTCTCGGTGCGCGCAACCTGCGTACCGGTAGATCGCGAGCCTCGTCAGCAACTGATACAAGGTTTATGGCACAAGCATGCATAAGGGCTGTTTGGCATGGGCAGCCCTACGCCCGCGGGCGCGCATGGGCGAGTGCGGTGGGGCACGGCTAGGGCAAGGGGCTGACGGTGGGGCGTGCGTTGGTGGGTGGGGTGGAGGGCAGGGCCTGGCGAGGCCGTGCGGCTGGGCGAGGGCCGGTGGCGGGTTGGGCCGAGCGCCAGCAGGGCATCGCATGCTCTCCCCCCTGCTCGCCCCTGGGACTGGGACGGGGGACAATCGCGCATGGGTGCCTGCTGTGTAGGCTAGGTTGGGTTGATACGGGGTCTACAGCAGATAGCTAGCTGCTTGCTGTTGAGGGCAGGTGGTACAGCTGCTGTCATAGAGGCCCTCCCCGCCTCGCCTGGTCGGAGCGTGCGGCCCATGCGGCGTCCTGGCCCACCGCGACGCCCGTGGGCAGGCCGCTGATGCCGGACAGCAGCTGCACCGCCACATGGTATCGCCGCGGCTCCTGGGGAGGGGTGAAGGGGGTGAGCATGACAGTAGCAGCGCAGGTGGGCCGCGAGGAGGGAATGGGTTGCGTCAGGGGTGGATGGAAGGGCCGACATGTGTGCATGCCCGGCTGCAAGCTGCGACCGAGCCTTGAGTTGTATGCAGGCTTTCGCTGTACGCACCGGTGCCCGTACTGATACCAGCGCCACGCGCAGCGTCCTTGCCGACCCGGTCATTCTTCTTCTTCCACTCGTGCAATGTCAAATTCATAGCAGTCTCTGCGACGGTATAGTTAGTTTAAACAGTGCTTGTGGCGTTGCGCGGCGCGCTGGCCGCGTCCGGTGGGACATTCTGCGTAAACAGGCTCGAAAGTATGAGTAGCCTTTGTAAGTGTCAATACGACAAGTGATTCTGGTTGCTATACGTCGTGGTATTGCTTGTGGGTGCTGGCTAGAGGGCCGCGGACCCGTTGGTCGGGTGGTGTGCATAGCGTACGGCCAGCAGTATAAACCGCAGGCTAGCAGGGGAACTGTTACTTGACCTAATGGCCAGCAATGGCCAGCAGAGACAAGGCGGGGGTGGGGTGGGGACTTGGGAGGCGAGCATCTGGCGAAGGGGGTGTTGAGCACTGTGCGTCGCGTGCCAGGGTTTGACGACTTCAGTCGGCAGCGGGTGTCCCCCTTGCGTATAACGTGTAAATAACATACTATCGCTTCACAGCGAAACTCGCGACAATCAAGCTCCCTCATTTTAGGACCGCTAAGCCTGCGAATTCCATTGATATCGAACAACCAAGCCGCAACATTGGGCTCGTTCAGGGACACTCCTGCCTGTCGCGACCGCAGCATCGACATGGCCACGGACAGGCAGCCCGCAGACCGACGCGTAGCGTGCCCGTTGCCGCGGCCTGTATGATGCATACAATCGGCTGAGGATTGCCGACTGGGCTGGTGGCCATGGCCGCGCCACCGGAAGTCTTGGCTGACCCGGAACACGTCGCGAGGGGGGTCGCCGCACCCGCTGCCACCCCGCCGGACGCAGAGCGTGAGTTTGGGCCCTGAGCCTCTGACGGCATCCATCCATCTCCACTGCAGCACCCCTTGCCCGGGGACTGGGGCGCTGCTCCGCACACGCTCCGCAGCGGTGCTTGCCCACCGCACAGCTCACCGTACCCTCCCTCCCTCAACGTATGCCTTGCCGTAGGTACCCTCATGGCCCGCCGCCTGCAGGTCCGCTGCCGGCCGCCGGTATCCCTCACTTTCAGCGCCAGCAGGCAGCCCCCGCTTGCGCGCCCCCTGCACAGCATAGCCGCTCGGCACCGCCGCTGGCCTCGAAGCCCGCGCATCGCACATGCGGCGCCGAACAACACCATTTCCCTCACCCCGCGACCCGCCGACCATTTGCATTCGCCATCCCGCCGCCCAGGTGGGCCGGTACCTGGACCCCTGGGGCTCCCCCGCCATCACCATGATCCACTCCCACAAGGTGTTCCGGGGCTTCAAGGTAAGGCCTCGGTGAGGAAACTGGGGCGTCCGGGGGCTGACAGGTTGGGACCCGTTGGGGGCCCGAGAGTCGTGGGCCAGGCTGGGGACGTGGGGCCTTAACGCAGGTCGCGGAGATCGCAGGGCAGAGGACCGGACCGGGATGGCCGCCGGGGTATGGGCGCAGCGGACCGGAACTGTGCGCACGGTGCTTGGGGCCGGTCGCCAGCCAGGGGGATGCGGCTAGGGGCACGCGGCCGTGCGCCGCTACCCTTGCCCACTGCCCCCGTGCCGCACTGACCAGGCCGTCCGCACCGTCAGGCCCCACCCACACCTCCTCCCTGGTCCCTACCGCCTCCCTCCCTTCCCGGGGCGCTGCAGGTCATACTCAACCTGTACGACATCTTCCCGCCCGGGCTCAACGGTACGGCGAGGGCCAGGAGGCGCCGAGGTGTCCCGGCCGGGGCCGCCGCGAGCACGGCCGCTGGGGCCCTGGGCTGCGCAGCGGGCAGGCCTGCGATAAGCTGATGTCCTTTTATGCGACCTAGTATGAAAACTATGTAGAATATATGATGGTATATAGATCAATTCAAGAGTGATGGGCAGTCCTACTGCGCAGCGCGCAGGCCTGCGGCGAGCTGACGTCATTCCCTCGGCCACCCCCGGGCCTCGCCTGCTGCCGGCGCCCCCGGCGGCCCCTGCAGGCTGCCTAGCCACTGTGGGCCTGGGAGGCGCCTACCACTCGGGCATCGAGGTGGGCGGGGTCGCCCGCCCCGTGGTGGGCGGGGTCGCCACCCTCTTTTGTGGTCGATCGCCCACCCCCTTTTGTGCTCGATCGCCAACCCCGTGGTGGGCGGGGTCGCCACCTCCGTGGTGGGTGGGGTCTCCACCCCCTTTTGTGCTCGATCGCCCACCCCCTTTTGTGCTCGATCGCCCACCTCGTGGTGGGCGGGGTCGCCACCTCCGTGGTGGGCGGGGTCTCCACCCCCTTTTGTGCTCGATCGCCCACCCCCTTTTGTGCTCAATCGCCCACCCCGTGGTGGGCGGGGTCGCCACCTCCGTGGTGGGCGGGGTCTCCACCCCCGTGTTGTGCACGGTGCACAGCGTGGCTACCGGGGGCTTGCTCCGGGGCCTGGGTGTCCACGACCCCGCATACCGCCCCATCTCCACACCGCCACACCGCCACACGCTGGGCCCACAACCCACACACGGGTGTTGTGCCTGCCAACACACACCGCCCCGTTGTGCACGACGGACGCGTCATCAACCCAGGGCGTGCCGCGCGGGCCGTGTTGCTGTATGTTCCCATATCTGAACACACACAGCGCCCTGACAACGCGCCCGGCCCCGCCCTGCCGTTGCCCATTCCCCAGGTGGGCGGCGTGGAGTACGCGTTCGGCGCCCACACCAGCGAGGGCAGCGGCATCATGGAGCTGCCGCGGCCGCTGTGGGCGCTTCGGCAGGACGCGGATGCGGCGCTGGCGGTGGGCGACGGTGCGTGGCGGGGCTGGCTGCCTTCGGGGCAGCGCGCGGGCCCTGCGCTCGTCCCCACGTTGCCCGCACCCGCGGCTGCGCGCTGCGTGGGCCCGTGCGTCGGTGCGCGGCGTGCGCTCGAGCTGCTGCGTGAGGGGCGCTCCCGCATGGGGCTGCCGCGCGGCCCACCAAGTGCCGTGGTGCCAGTGGGACCCACGGTGTGCCCGTCTCTGCGCCGCATGTCGTGTGCCGCTGCCGCTGCTGCCCGCAGACCCCGGCGGCGCCGTGGCGGCGTCGCTGGAGTGGCTGCCGCCGCTGCGCTCGCGGCGGGTGCTGGGCTGGTGGATGGCGCCGCTGGCGCGGCTGGAGGAGCTGCTGCGGGGGCTGCAGGCCGAGGTGGGGCTGGGGGCGCGCAGAGGCTGGGAGCCTGGAGGCCGTTGTGAACGTGGGCTCAGCCACGAAGCGGCCCACCTCCCCTGCCACCGGCTGGTCCCTGCGGGTCAAGCCCGGGCCTGTGCCACCGTCGGGCCCCTGTCGCAACACGTGCGGCTGCCCATACCCCGCGCCCCACCCCCGGGCGCATGTGGCGCTCTACGCAAACGCACTTCAACGCGTCGGTGACAGTGCCCGTGGTCCGCGCCGCCGTGGCCGCAGGGCATGTGGGTCGGCCCCAGCTACCGCCTGCTGTCGCGCAACTGCAACCACTTTGCGCGCGACATGGCGGCCAGGCTGCTGGCGTCGCCCCACTTCAAGGCCGCGCCGGGAAAGGGCTCGCTGCAGGCAAGCCGCCGGTACCGCCAGGCCGGCCCGTGCCTCATCATCGATAGATGTGGCCGCACGGGGGCGCTGGCTCCCTCGCACGGCACAGCGCGAGAAGAGGGCTCTGGGCCTGACGGGGTGGCCTCAGCGCCTGCGGCAAGCCGAGGTCGTGCCTGCCGCACGTCGCCGATGCGCCCATGCGCCCCCTGCACCCCCTGCCCCGCAGGCGCTGGTGCCGCCCCTCGTGACGCGGCTGACGAGCTGCGCCTCGGCGCTGGCCGCCTGCCTGCCCTGCTGCTGCGGCCACCTGGACAGGTGCGGCCGCGCCGGGCGAGCCATCGCCGCGGCGAGCAGGCGTTGACGGCCGGCCTGCGCCAGCGACAGGTGCCAGCGCCGCCTGAGCCACACAGCCCACGTGCCCTCGCCCCATGGTTCCGTACCTGCCCCCGGATGCGGCGATGGTCATGGCTCCCACCTTCACCCACCCACCCACCCACCACCCACCCACCCACCGACACGTCCCCACCGCGCCCTCGGCCTCCTGTCCATCCCCCGCCCCGCAGCCCCATCCCGGTGGCGGCCTCCTCGCTCAACGTGTTCCAGGGCCACGCCCGCAGCATCGCCGCAGAGCTGCCGCCCTGGTTCCGGGACCCGCGGCGCTGGGGCGTGGCGGGCCTCGGCGCCGCGCCAGGCAGCGGCGCTGCGGCCGCAGGCGCGCAGGCGGCAGGGCGCCGGCTAGGCGGCGCAGAGCCGGACGCCGCGTCCGCCAGCGGGAGGGGAAGGACGAGCCCCGCGCCGGCTCCGGGGCTGCAGAGCATGCGGCGGGACGGCTGCGGCGGCAGCGGCAGCGGCGGGACGCCGGTGGCGGCGGCGGCGGAGGGCGCTGCCGCCAACGGCCATGCCTCCAGCTTAGCCAGGGCCGTCAGCCTCTTGGCGCAGTCCGACTTTGCAGGACTCGTGGCAGGCGCGCTGGGCGGCGAAGGCAGCGGGCCGGGGCCGCCGGCGGCAGTGGCAGCGGCCGCCGACGGCGCCGCCGGCGGCCTGCCGTCAGCCGAGCCGAGCAGCGTGCGGCTGCCATCGGCGACGCCCTCGGCCTCGGCCTCCGACGGCCAGTCCCGGACGGCGCTGCCGATGCCGCCGACGGCGCTGGGCGGCGGCTCAGCGTCCCCGCCCTCGCTCGGCGGCGGCCGCACGCCCTCGAAGCGGCGAGTCAGCAGCAGCCGGCGCATCTTCCCTGACCCCACGGCGCCGCCGCCCACGGACGCTGACGTGGACGGGGCCGGCGACGATGTGGCCGGTGACGATGCCATGCCGTCGGGCCTGGCGGCGGAAAGGGGCCCTGGGGCCGCCTGCGCTGAGGCCCGGGCCGAGCAGCACGCTGCTGCCGCCGGCGCCGCCGGCGCCGCCGGCGCCGAACCGCAACACCACGTTGCCGGCGGCGCGCAGCGCTTGGCGCCGGTGCAAGAGACGCTGCGGGCCAGGTCGCAGCCGCAGCCGCTGCAGCAGCCGCAGCCGCAGCCCTTGCAGAAGCGGCCGTCAGGTGCGGGGCTGCCGCCGCCGGCCCCCGCGCTGAGGGCGCCGTCGCCGCCGCCGGGGCACGCGCCGCGGCGCGCCACCGCCTCCCCCGTGCCAGCTCCGGCACCGTCGAGGCCCGTCCTCGGCCAAGCCCACGACCGGCTGCCCGACGCCTGCGCTGACGGCGCCGCCAACGCCGCCGCGCCTGTTGCCGCAGCCCGGCCGGCGCCGTCTCCGTCGCCGGAGCCAGGCGACGAGCCGCCTCGGCCATGGAGCGTGCTGTCGGGCGGGTTCGTGGACCTCCTCTTTAACCGCTCTGCAGCGCCCACGCCGGAGCCGCCGCCGGGGGTACCCGTCCCCGAACCCGGCGCCGCTTTGGCGGCGGCCGCTGGCGGCGCCGTCGGCTTCATCGGGCTGGTGGAGCCAGGCCCGCAGGCGCCGGCGCCCGGCGGGGTGCCGCCGTCGGAGGTACGGGCCGGCCGCTTGGCGGCACAGCGCAGCGGCGGCGGCCCGCCGGCGCCGGGGGCGGGATCGGCGGCTCCGGGCGGCGCGCGCGATGCGGATGACAGGTGCGGTGCCGGTTCGGGCTGTCGGTAAGCAGACTAACACCCAGCAAACTGCCGGTACTTGTCAGGGCCCCCCCCGCAGCTGGGAACCCCTGGGATGAAGCTGGAGCGCCCAGCGCTGCAACCGTGCGCGTGCATGCGTGCGCCACCATCATCGTACGGCCTGCCGTGACCAGCTTGCGCTGCAGGCTCCGCTGCCGTCACGCCACCTTACAGCGCCCATGACGTGCGCCTTGTGCGCCTTGTGTGTTGCTGCGTGTGTCCGCTGCCGCCGCCAGGCGCAGGAGCCGTGAGGCCGCCAGGGAGGCCGCCGCGGTACCGTTGCCGGGCCGTCGCAGCGTGGAGCCTGGGGAAGGCCGAGCAGCGGGGGGCGCGCCTGCTCGTGACGGCAAGGCTGCTGCGCGGGCGCCGAGCTCCGCCGCTGCAGGGCCTCCAGGCCGATGAGGCTGGCGGCGGGTGGGATTGATCTTGAGGAGGGCGCGTGCGGCTGAACTGTACTGGTAGTTAAGCGTGACCCCGGCGGAACGTGAAGCAAGCGGATGGCCGAAGCAGGTGCTGCTGCACAGCGGATGAGGTCTAGGTCGTAAGCGTGCGTGTTTGGAGCGGAGCCGCGGCAGGTGGTAGGAGTGCGGTTGGCTCTGCCGGTGCCGACTTTGCAGTGTGATGGCGTGAACCCGGGCTGCAGGGGTGGGGGGGCGCCTGAGCCGTGCCCGCCAAGGCCTGGTGCGATGTGGCGGTTGCTGCCGGTTGCAGAGACGACTTCCTGATGCTGGGGCGCTGCGCGCGTGCGCCATGCAAGGTTGGGTGAGTGCATGTTTTGCCGGATAGGCTTGTTGGGGCAAGAAGACTTCGGCAAAGTGCTGATGGGGGCGGGATGACGTGCGCTGAAGAGGTTCAAGTGACTTTGTGTCGAGGCCGGAGTGGTGGGGGATGGGGGGGGGGTGGCGACGTGGGCACTAACCGCGGCGACGGCACGCACCAAAGTAGCCAAGAAACGCTGCTGGAACTAAGCCGGCTATACGCGCAACGCATGTCATATACTTCCACGCACGCAGGATGGGCAGAGCAAGGGTTACTTGCAGAAGCGCACATGCGACATGTTCCGCGCCCTCGCTACGCTTTCTCGACGCGGCCACTGCAATGTGCATCGTGTTGGCGTTTGCACCGCCTTCGATGGCCAGCGCTGTCTCTGGTGAGCGCGCGTCCGTCGCGATGCCAATCGAGTCTCGCCGATGCCTTTCGTAGTCGCGACGCTGCGCACGATCCAACGTACACATAGCAACCAGACATGCACGCTTTCCGTTTCTATCACTCGGCCACACTCGTGTAACGCCGACGTGCCCCAACCGCCACGCCCGCCGTCCCATGCGCTTCCCGCATCGCTCCGCCCCCATCCCGCGCCGCTTGCCGTGGCCAAGCAGGTGCCGCACCAGTCACACGACGACACCTTCAGGGTAAGCGCACGGTGCCTGTGCCTGGCTCCCGGTCCGCTGTTGTCTGTAGCACCATCCCGCTCACGCGCCATATCGCGTTGGCTTTTGCCCCAACCTCAACCCCCCACACGTGTGCCCTTGCGCCCCCGTCACCCCAGACTATGACTTTGTCACAAGCATCCAAGGCAAGCACAAGCCCTCGCAAGGCTATCAAGTTCCCAGCTGGCAGCCAGACACGCAGGCACGCAGCGTGTCACCGACACTGCCACCAGCCCTGCCCCGGTCCAACAACTGACACCCCAAACCCTGCCCCCAAACCTCACATCCCCCCAAATCTCCACACACAACTGCACCCCAGCCAACGAGTACTACACCTTCCAACTGCTAGACGCCCAGTTCGTCTTCGCGTACGACTACTGCCTGGGCGTGGGGCCGTCGGGTTACCTGTACGACAACAACGACGATGCCCTGCTGGATCTGGATCGCTGCGACGGACTGCGCACCAGCCAGGTCTGGCAGCTGGAGGCGACAGGTGCGCGGCAAGGCACTGCTCATGCGGGAACAGCAGGGGGCTGTTCGCATGCGTGTGTAATTGTGTATGAGATTCCGGGTGTCGCTTTGGGCAGCTTGACGCGGCATGTTTGCCGCGCATCCAGGATGAGTGCCGGCAAGGCAGCTTGGGTTCATCCCCTGGGGGCCTCCATGTTGACGGGACTTACACGCACTGGCTCGGCTCGGCACGGCTCGACGTCCCGTGCTCCTGTCCCCGCGGCGCCCTCCACCTGCCCGCAGCCGCCACGCCCGACGCCTTCCGGCTGCGCAGCGCCAAGGCCAGGGACCTGTGCGCTACGCTGGCGGCGGAGGGCTGGCAGGACGAGCCAGGCGCCGTGCTGCTGTCGGCGCCCTGCGACGACGACGCGGCCGCGGCACAGCTGTTTGCTGTGCTGCCGTCCGGCGACAGGTGCGCACATGGGGGACCCGCCGGGGGGCGACGGCCGGGCGCTGCGATGGGACGTGGTCGGGGCGGTCCGCCTGCCCCTCACCTGGCCAGCCTCAGCAGGGGTGTGCCGGGGCGGACTAGGAGGCCCATCATACCATTGCACCCGCAACCCACGCACGTCCTGGGCCGGCCCTAACACACCACACAGGCTCTGGTCGCTGCAGCCCTCGCAGCATCCAGGTAAGCAGCAGCCGGGTGGGGGCGGGGCGCCTCCCGCACGCCACCAGCTGTTTCGCCTCTCTGCCAGGCCCTAGGGCTGCGCCCATGGGTCGGGCCAGCACCCCTGCGCCCTCCCCATCCCCTGCCTCGCCGTCCCGCTACAGGCCTGTGCGTGGGCGTCACCGGCGCCTGGGCTGTGGGCGGGCCGCTGGGGCTGCTGCCGTGCGGCCGGGACCTCACCACGCTCCGCCTGCAGCGTGAGTCGCGGTCACTTGGGGCGGGCCACGGCCATGGAGCGGCGCTGGCCAGCTGGGTGGGGCACATGCGCGCCACGACCGGCCTTCCGCCACGCACGGTGACGGTGGCAGGCGGTCTTAGACCCCGGATGCCCTGTCCCCTTAACCCACCCTAGGCGGCCCAGCCCCAGGGTATTCTTTTCTTTTCTTTTTCTTTTCTTCCGCCACGCAGCCGGCAGCGTGGCACGGTCTGGGAGGCCCCTTCCGGTGCCAACGCGGGCCGAGCGCCTGCTCCCTGACGCGAGCCGCGCCGCTGGCCCCAACCCCGCCCGCTGCCGCCCGCTTGCCGCAGTGAGCTGGCGGCGGGGACCGCAGCCGCCGCCACCGCCGCGGCCACCCTTTGGGCTGGTGATGCCCACACGTGAGCTGCCGCCATCTCGCGATAATACATTATGCTTGCGCATGACTAGGCGACAAGACATTTAGGCGCTTCATCTCATCAAATGACCACCTCGCAAGTGACCATGTTGTGGTCATGGCGTCCTGCCCACACGCGAGCCGCCGCCCGCACCTTGAACCTTGCCGTGGATGGCCGCACTGCGCGCTTGTCGAGCCCTCGGCAGACGCCACTTGGTGTCGTACCAGGCGCGCTGGCGACGCACGCCACTCGGCGCCCCCTCCCTGCCACTCACTCCGCACCACGGTTCCCCGTCCCTCACCCGCCTCAGCCGGCGCCCGCTACTCGCTTCGCGTGTGGGGACCGGACCCCGCGCCGCCGGCGCGGTCCGGCTCGGCCCCTCTGGAGCTCTGCGTGCGGCCGGACGGCTCCGGACCCGAGCCGGCGGCCGAGCTGTTCGGCTGCTGGAGCACCATGGAGCCGGCGGTGTGGCTGGTGGAGGCGTCAGGTGCGGTCGGCCGACCTCACTGCGACGGCTGCAGCCGGCTCCGGTTGTGCGGTTGCTGCGAATGCCAGTCGCTGTAGGCTCTCCAGAGCAGGGCTCCTGCTCCAGAGCGGGACCCGCAGCCACGGCAGCACCGTGGCTAGTGCATGCTCGACCGCACGAGGCCGCACGGCTGAGGCAGTCAGGGCCCCTCCGTCGCAGGCGGCGACGGCGAGCTCATCATTCGCAACGCGGTCGATGGCGGCCAGAGCTGCCTGGGCGTGTACGGCGGCCGTACGGCGCCGGACGCGGCCGTCGTCATCTCCACCTGCGGCCACGGAGGCGAGGGCGACGACGGCACCTGGCAGCGCTTCCGCCTCGAGGGGGCCGCTACCGGGTTCGTGTGACTGGGGGCAACAAGGCTACCGGCCGATTCCAGGGTCCTGATTTCTAAAATCTAGAATGCAGGGTTCAGGATCCAGGATCTAGAATCCAGGAAACGGGGGACGGGACGCAGAGGATGGGTGCTTGGGTGCGGGCAGCCGCGGGTGCGTGCGTAGCGCACTGCGCCACACCGCCGGGTGTCCCTGCCGCTGCTGCCCCTGCTTGACCACCCGTTGCTGCCCCTCGTCCTGTTGCTCTCCCGGGCCGAGCAGGTGGCAGCTGCAGCCCACGCACATGCAAGGTGAGGCAGCAGCCTGCCCCGTTGCCGGCGGCGTGGCTGAGTGCGGCCGAGGCGCCGACCGGAGCTGCAAGGTGGCGGCTTGCCACGCACCTTGGCTTGGGGTAACGCTGCCTGCCGCTTAGCGGGGCCCAAGGCCTGGACGGGCTGAGCTCGCCGAGTGGCTCCACACGCCTCTCCGTCTGGCCGCCAGATGGCCTACCTCGCTGCTGGTGGCTGCCCACGCCTTGCTGCCCACCCCGTGTCCTGGCGTGGGCCCCGGAGTCCCCGGCCTGCAAGTGACGCCTGCCGCCCACCCGTTGTGACGATGACGTGCGCCCCAACCGCCAGGCGCTTGCGTGGGCGTGTACCGGGGCGAGTTCGGGCAGGGCCGCGACCTGACGCTGCTGCCCTGCGACGACCCGGAGGCGCGCGCCAGGACCTTCCGCTTCCATGGTGAGCGCAATCGTGCTACACATACCGGTACTGTCCATGTTTGCGTTGAGGGTATGTACGAGTATATGCATGGAACACATGGTAATCCTTGAGGACCTTCCGGGATCATGGTGGGTGCGCGCACTTGGTGGGGGTAGGGGATGACATGCAGGGGATGTTGGAGGCATGGGGGGCTCCCGCAGCAGCTCCCGCCTTGGACGTGCGTCGCCCCGCTGAGCGGGCTGCTCCCCTGCCGCCGCCCTGCGCAGAGGTGGCGTCGTCGCCGCCGCCGCCGCCAATGCGCTCCCCGCCGCCGAAGCGCTCACCGCCGCCGCGTCGATCGCCGCCGCCAAGGCGCAGCCTTTCACCGCCACCAAAGAGCAGCCCTTCGCCGCCGCTACGCCGACCGCCGCCGCCAAGGCGCTCGCCGCCGCCGAAGCGCTCGCCGCCGCCGAAGCGCTCGCCGCCGCCGCCGCCTCGCCGGTCGCCGCCGCCACGCCGCAGCCCTTCGCCGCCACCGCGCCGCTCGCCGCCACCGCGCCGCTCACCTCCGCCACCGCGCCGCTCGCCGCCACCGCGCCGCTCACCTCCGCCACCGCGCCACTCGCCGCCACCGCGCCGCTCGCCTTGGCCACCGCGCCACTCGCCGTCGCTACGGCGTTCCCCGCCGCCACACCCTCCGCAGCGGTGGGCGCACTGAAGTTCAATGCTCGGGAGCTGATTCACTTAGTGGCAGTACTGGTATCCCCAACGTACTTCGCCTTAGGATCTAACGGCCGCAATATGTCGAGACAGGGTGGCGCTATTAGCTAACATTGCTCGGGTTGGGCAAACCTCTGCGCAGCGCCGTAGCAACCTTAAAAAATGGACAGACGTGGTTACCGTATGAGCATTGTTTGTTACAGCGTTAAGCACTGGAGTTGTTGTGGGTCTGGCACTCGGTTTGGTTGGGCGCTGCCAGTGCTGCAGCTGCTGGCGGCGCTGCATTAGTGGCCCGAATTAACGGCTGCTGCGGGGCCCGGCGCACAGGGTTTGGCTTTTTGGGGGCCTGGCATATGTCTTCGAAAAAGACCTACCGGATGTGGCGGTGTGCCTGCTTAACTTTGAGCCAGATACCGTACCCTCATCGTCCTCGTCAAAGTTGTCCTCTGGGAGGCTGGGGGCCCGGGGCGTGAATAAGGAGGCGTGGTTTCGCAGCCGTGCCCAGCCGTACAGCCTCCAAGCTCGTTGACTGCGCGAGCATCTTATTCTAAGATATGCTGGCAGCTTTGCTTGCGCACTGATCAAGGCCTTGAGCGCTTTCGCAACTCAAGAGAGGTTGACCCAACCCAATTACGCTGAGCACGGCACACAGCTGACCTGCAGCTGATGCCTGCAAAATCACTGCTGGAAAAAGTGAGGAAGGTAGCCTGGGGGAGCGGAGCACGTTGTCCTCCAGTTGACTCGTCGCGATTACAGTCAGCACCTTCCTGGTCCTGCCAACCTGACGCCGTGCCTCCTCGGCAGCTCGGCCTACATGGCAGCTCTCTAGGACGGCACGGACCCATCCTTGTGGCGGCCCAGGCTTAGATCGACGCGCAACAGCGGCCATGGCAGAACCGTGGACCAGCGACGACGAGCTACTCAGCGGCACGTCGGGCGAGTCCAACGAGGACTGGGCTTCATCGGACGAGTATGACGGGGGCTATTCCTCATCGGACTCGGCCTACAGCGGGTTTGAAGGCAACGGCGGCGTTGCCGACAGCGCCGCCGTCTTAAACGGCGAGGCCAGCGGCGGCGCCGCGGCAGGCAGCAGCGGAGCAGTGGCGTGTGGGGTGCCCAGGCGATGTAGCGGATGGTGGCGCGACGGCGCAGGCGATGGCAGGCAACCTCCGCGCCAAGGTTCTGCCCAGCCCGTAACGCAGCTAGATCCCGCCATCTGGCAGCTGCTGCCCAAGGAGCTCGTTATACGTGTCGCTAGCTCATTTGAGCCCAACGATCAGGCCATTACTTGGCGCACGGTGTCACGTGATGCCGCGACGCACTTTGCGGGCATCGGCGCAAACGTCGTCCGGCTCTCTCAGCCGGTGCCCGAGGCGGCCTTTGAAGCCAAGTGGGGCGCGCCCGACGCCGTGCGCTCGCTGCCGCTGTGGCGTCGGCGCCGGCTGGTGGGGCTGTCGGCGGTTGCGGGTGTGCAGCCCAACCTGGCGCTGGCGGCCCGGGCCTCCGGCTGCGACCTCCGTCACTGCGGCGCCATACGGCTGGCTGCGGGTGCGGGCCAGCTGGAGTCGTGCCGCTGGCTGGCCGCCGCCGACGACGGCTTGGGCTGGTCCGATGAAGGCGACGTGATGGTGGCGGCAGCGAGGGGTGGCCACCAGCACGTCTGCGCGTGGCTGCTGACCCAAGACCGAGCCATTTGGGACTCCAAAGCTGCAATCGCCGCGGCCAAAAAGGCAGGCTACCCCGCGCTGGCGGCGTGGCTGGTGCAGCAGGGCAGCGGCGACAACAACCGGCCGACAGACCAGGAAACGCGGCGGCTGCTGGAGGAGGCAGCGCGCAGCCTCGACCTGCCCTCGCTGGCAGCCCTGGTCGCGGAGCACGGCATCGACCTGGCCCGCACCCACGTGCGACCGCGCCACGTCCTGTCCGCGGCCGCCACCAGCCCCGGGCCCGATTGGGCCGCCAAGGTGCTGTGGCTGCAGGAGCGGATGCGCTGCCGGCCCAAGAGGATAGGCGACTACCTGTGCCTCCGCGTGGCCATGAAGTGCGGCGTGGACGCGCCGGACCGGCTGGCGTGGCTGCGGGCGCGGGGCTACCGCCTCGACCTGGAGTCAGCCGCCGCGGTGCGTTGGTTTGGGCTGCCGCTTGCGTTGTTGCGTGCGGCATCGGCTTGCGGCATGGCTTGCTGCTAGCTGCTAGCATGCCTAGCACCTCCCCCCGGCGCTGCAGCGCTGGCTCCTTGTCCATCCCGGCACCAACGAACTCCCGGCACCAACTCCGTGTACTCCTTGTGGCTAGCGAGCCCTCATCTGTCGAAAGCCTGGGCTAGCTGCAACCTAACACTAGCCGACCCGGCGAGGTTCCCATTGCTAGCCGATATCCTGGACCGCCAGCTGTCCCGCATTGCTCCGTGTTCCTTGCGCCAACGCTGTTCTTTCCTGCCCGGCCATCCCCCAGATCGCCGCCGAGGATGGCAATTCGGCCATCCTGGAGGCGCTGCTCGCGCTGGCCCGGAGTGACGGCGCCGAGGACGGCCTGGAGGCGTTCGGCCCGGCGTGCAACGTCGCGGCGCGGCACGGCCAGCTGGCCGCGCTGCGGCTGCTGGTGGCGGCGGGCGTGCGGCCGAACGTCGCGAAGCTGCTGTATTGTGTCGGCACGGGGTCAACAAACTACACGCCCGGCTGGGACATGAGCGGCCACCTCGCGGTGGCGCGCTGGCTGGTGGCGGAGCTGCTCGGGCCGTGGCGGGCCGTGGCCCCGGTCAGCAGGAGGGACACGGCGAGGGCGGCGGCGGGGGTGGCGGGCCTGGGCGATGTGGGTCTGATGGCGGCGGCGGAGGCGCACCTGAGGCAGATGCCTGTCGGCGCCGCGGGCGTGTGGTCGAAGGCCGCAATGCATGCCGCCATCGCTGCGGGCAGCGAGGAGGCGCTGGGGTGGCTGGTGACGCAGCGTGGCGCGCCCTGGCCGCTGGTGAGTTGAACAGGCTTCTGGCCCCAGCGCCACAGGAGCCCTGCAGCAACCTTAACGGCGCCACATCAAGCGGTCCGCACTCTGTCGGGCTGCCACCCCTGTCACTGAGCTGTTCACGCTGCCCGTTACTAAACGGCAGCTACGCTAGCTGTCATCTCCGCTCCGCTGAGACCCCGAAAGGGCCGGGGTAGCGAGTCGGCCGGCAGGAAGCGGGGCAAGGACAGGAGGCAGGAGGACGGGCCTTACAGCACTGCAGAATCGTGTTCGGAGACTCTGATTACTACGTTCCGCCGTCTCCGACCTATAGGCTGGCACCCTCTTCCGCGCGCAGGAGCCACCAGAGGGCTCGCCGTTCGGCTGCTACGAGGGCGCAGCGGCGCAAGGCGACCTGGCCACGCTGCGCGCGCTGGCGCGGCTGGGCTGCCCCTGGGGCCCACCGGGCTCCACCTTCATGCTGTACCTGTGGCAGCTGCCGGTGCTGCAGCTGCTGCTGGAGCTGGGCTGCCCGGTGGACTGGCCAAGGTCCGCGGAGTTTGTGGGCCACGGCCCGTCCGCCAGCACGGCCTGGGTCAGGGCCCACGCCGACGCCGCGGCTGCAGCCCAGCAGGCAGCTGATGAGTCTGGGCCTGGGCCTGCGCAACGAACGTGGCGCAAGTGGCGCTGATGCATGTGGGCAGATGCTTGAAATGATGAACCAGCGTGCGAGTGAGCGAAAACAAGGCGGGGTGCTTATCATGGACCGGAGTCGGGCTGCTCTTGAGGTTGGGGCGGAGCTGCAATTCTGGGCGGGCGCAATGGTAGAACTGAGGCAGGCTGCTCATGGAGTTGGGGCGAGGTGCTTGCTGTGGGGTGCGAACTTTGAGCAGACTGGCGCGCCCTGTGAGGTTATAATGAGGAGCTTCGTGAAACTGGCGTGGGCAGCATTGGCGGTTGCTGGGCGATTGAGAGGCGCTTCACGGTCTACGCATGTATGTGGTGGGCTTCCCTTCCGGGGCCGCATGCACGAGCGAACACAGACCCGAGTGTTCTGCGTCAGCGGCTGCGGGGTGCATGGTTACGGTGCCGCTGGTCGGAGCATAAAGACATGACGCTGGTCGGAGTATCTGCCTCTGCAGCGCGATGGGGGGCTGAGGCCCACTGCGGGCATGTGGCGCCGTGCCGGCGCTGCTGCAGCTACTGCCAATGGTGCTGCTTTGGGTTGCCCGGCTTGCCGGCGCAAGGCGCTGGTCTGCTCCCGGACGGGAGGGGAAGTGTAGACCTTCTTGATGCGCTACATGTTATTACTGTGATATATTGAAGGTCGCCATTTCACAGCCAGGGGGGCCATCAACGCGTTTTTTTGCGATGGGGCCCTCGGCTCCTCGGTGCTTCGGTCCGCCTCTTCCACACATCCCTCAGATACCGGCCCAACAAGCTCGGGTCGCACACTCGCTGAACACATGCAGCTCGTCTTCCACGCCGTCCTGCCACAGGGGCCGTTGGCCCCCACGTCCCAGAATCCCAGCCTGAATCGTATTAGCACCTCGAGG
>BDDC01000239.1:58551-82705 GCA_001662425.1 Chlamydomonas sphaeroides | reverse complement strand
CGCGCATCACATGGCGAGCCCATGTGATGCGCGAAGGTCAGCCGCCCCTGGGCGGTCCGGTCGGGTGCGGGCGCGCTGGGGAGGGTTTCGAAGCGGGCCACCGGGCTGTGCGCTGCGCGGGTGTGCCGTGGCGCACCTTCATGCGGCTGCCCGACATGCCGCCCATGGGCATCATGTCCTCGAAGCCGGCGCCAAGCTTGCGGAGCAGGCCGTGGAGCGCGCTGCTGCGGCGCGGGAAGGGCGGGGGGCCAGGGAGCGCGGGGGCGGGGGGCGGCGATCAGGGGAGGGCTGGGCAGGGCGGGGGGAGGGAGGGGAGGGAGGCGGCAGCGGCAACATGGGCCGCCGGCGCCGCCGGGGCCGAGCGCACCTTCCGCCGCCTGAGAAGTTGCGCCCGAACATTTCGGCAAGGTCCTGCGGGGTCGTGAGCATGGACGCTGTGGGTGGTGCAGCGAGGCAAGGGGCGGGGGGCAAGGGTAGCCGTGCGTGCGCGCGAGCGAGCTTGCCTTGTCGGAGTCTTCGCCACGCCGGCCGGCCATATCGCGCTGACTAGGCGACGCGCGCCGCTGTCCCGGATTTCCCTGGTCGGGATCGGCCGCAGCAGGAGGCGCTGCAGGCTGAGCGCTGGGGGGAACGCCGGTTGCAGCGGGCTGCGATGCCGCGCCCGACGGAGCAGCCTGCTGCTCTCCTGGTTCCGCCGAGGCCTCCCGCGCCTTCCCTCTCGTACGCCTGCCCTTGCTAGCAGCTGGCGGCGCTTGTTGCGCCGAAGCCTGTGGAGCCGAGCCTCGCGCGCGCTGGCGTGTCGAAGGCCCGCTGCTTGGGCTTCCCTCTGCCTGGCGTGAAAAAGCTGCCTGCTGTGTGGCTTCTTTGGAGGCCTGTGCACTCGCGGGGGCCTTCTTGGGCTGCTTCTCCGCTCGCTGGGCCTTCCGCGGTGGCTGCGCTGCCGGTGATGGTGCCTCTTCGTTCGAGCGTTCCTTGCGCTTGCTGCGCCTAGTTTCCATCGCAGAGGAGGACTGAGTTAGATGGCATAGCGAGCGCTGGTTTAGCCGGCACGAAGCTTGACAGATTAGCGACAAGGATGCGGTAGCATAGAAGTGGACTGCAGAGGCCTTATGTGGATATCGGCAAGGGTTCCGACGGGATGGGCCTCCCGCAGCCCGCCCTCGGCCCCTCTGCGAGGAAACGACACCAACCTTTAGCTATGGGTCCGGCCCGCATAAAACCTTACAAAGTCTCTTTGCACTCTGCTGCGTCACTACACTGCCAAGTGTTCCGAGCCATTTCCATTGACTGAGCGCCTAGCAGCACGCTGACGCCGAACCGGAACCTGGGTCCCACTTTGATGATATAGTCGCCAACAAAGGCGCCCACAACGAAACAATTCCTAGTATGGGCCCAGGCCGCTGACCGGCCGCGGACTAAAGTCTTGCTTTGGCATTTCAGGTAGGCATCTGCTCCAGGCGCTTCTTGTGGGCATAGCGGCGTGTTTTGATGTGCCGACGGAGGCAGCGCGCATACCTACCAGCCCAACCGCGGATGCCGGCATGCGTTCCAGCGGGCGTCGGAGCTTTCCTTCCAAGCACCCGCTTGAAGCGTGGCCTTGCAAGATGCCGCACTGGAACCGATGCCTGAGGGGCGCTGGGAACGGCGGAGGCGAAGGACCTCCCCAGCGCCGGCTTCTTCGGCTGCCTGCCAGCGGCTTTTTGGAGCCTGGATCGAGTTCCGCTACGCCGAACTCGCTCCAGTGCTTCTGAGGATATCAGGAGGTGTCGTGGTGCTGGCTACTGCATAGCGCAACAAACTAGACTTGACGGAGCAGCGTGGAGCGCTTCGTCTGCCGCCATGCAGCTGGGAGCAGCCAGGAGGCCCGCCTGCGCTGTGCCAGCCCGACGCTCCCTGATCTAGGCGTTGAAAGCGCTTCTGCCAGCACATGAGGAGGCCACAGTTGTGCTCCCATTTCAAGACACGGGCTGCGTGCAGCCCACGTCCATCAACACTCTCCCCTCCGCCCTGCTTCCGCCGTGGCGTGATGCATGCCGCAGCTGGCCTAGCTCCGGGGCCCCTCTGACGAAACTCCTGGCCGACGCCCATCTGCCGCAGGCCCCGGCTACCATCAGGCCGTCCCTCCGCCCGGCGCCGGCGTGCAGCGGTGCCTGCAGCGTCAGCTAGCCTGTTCGCGAACGCCACGCTCGTCGACCTCCGTCCCACTTAGGCACGATGGACGCGATCACACGCGTCTCGTATTACTTCCCTACACACACACTCACCATCTTTCAGATCCTGGGTAACCTGGTGATCAATGACTCGCCCGAATGCGAGGAGCAGGAGCGGTCGCTCATCATCGCCATCCTGGTGCGCCCCACTATCTTGGGGCCGCGGCACCGGGGGCCGGCACAGTAGGGCTGGGGACCGCAACCTGGCCGCTGCTTGGGCCGGCGAGACATTGCATCGTGTGCATACCGGCCATGGCAAGCTGGCATATGGGGGCTTGCCACCGCAGCAACACCAAACCCCTTCCCTTGTTCCCGGGCGTACCGTTCCTTCCCGCAGGTGCTGTTTGCGGTAGCGTGCTTCTTCGCAAGCTTCACAGACACGTACACAGCCAGCAACGGCCAAAAATACTGGGTACTCATGATGCCAATGTACGGGCCGCTGTGCTTCTCGCTGCCCACCGACGAGGACAAGGACCGCGTGTATGACTACTACTACCTCAAGATCCGTGACTACGTGCACGCCGTACTCAGTACGGCGGCCTTCGTGCTCATCATCCTGTTCACGAACCCCATCTGCATGTGCATCTTCCCCTCGGGCCTCAAGGACGGCACATCCAAGTTCTCTGACGCCGTGGTGCGCACGGTGCCCATCGTGGTGGCGCTACTCATCGGCATGATCATGATCTGCCTGGGGCCGCCGCGCCAGATGCTGGGTTTCCAGAACGTGCCCGAGACGGCGCCCAGCATGGAGCGCAACATGGCCGCCAACCCCACCTACGCGGGCTCGCAGGTCGGCTTGCGCTACATGCATCTAGGTTGAAGTACACAATAGGATGCACTGCATATGGACTTGAACCTATCTTTGCTTATGATAGCACTGGTGTTGTTAGAGGGCTTGTAGAAGCGAGCGCGCAACCCTTCACGCAGGCCGACTACCCGACCATGCCTCAGGATGGCGCTGAGGACTACGAGATGGGTGACCGGGGCATGGTCGGCAAGAGCCAGGGCGGCGACGGCCTCGGCAGCCTGAGCGTCAGCAAGAGCTCGGCCATGCGCAGCGGCGGCGGCGCGCCGGGCGACCGGCCGCCTCGCGAGAGCTACCAGAGCGAGTACCGCACCAGCCAGGGCGGCAGGCAGAGCCAGCGGCAGTTCCCGGCGGTGGCGGCTAAGTCGGCGCAGGACTACGGTGACATCATGGGCGGCGGTGACCGGGACCGCGGGAACTACTGAGCAAGTAGAGGGAAGGGGATTGGGGTGTCAGGGAGGTATGGACGCAGAAAGGGTATGAGGCAAAGGGAGGGGGCGGCTCGGATGGGTGTGTGGAGGGAGCTTGTGCGTGCGTCCGATTAATGGCGCGCGTCGGCCGGGTTGGGGAATGTGCATTCATCGGCGCTGCGTCAGCGCTCGTGTAGGTATCGTGCGCCCTGTGAGCGGACGACGGTCTGGTCAGCGAGCACTGAGTGTGTATCTAACGTGTTTGGGTGCTTCGCCACGCTGTGTAGTGGCTTTCGGACGCGGCGTGATGCCTTCAACGCTGCGGGGGACAAATCAACATTAGCCTGCGCGCTTCCGGAAGTTCGTGTCTTGTTGCATACTGGGTGCGGCGCTTGTGGCTTTGCAGGGTAGCAGCGGTAGCCGGTGCAGAACTATATGGCACGGCGTTGATGGCGTTGAGGCAACCGCGTCGGCTGCTTACAACCGCCATCCGCATGAACCGCACTGCCGTGCGCCTTGTCTATAGTATGGCTCTGCCACATTTACCGTCCTTCCGTATCCGTCGAGCAAAGGGGCCTGCAGCCCGCTACGCATGCATGCAGCCGCTATGTCTTCCAACTCTGCGCCATCAACGCTCCCAAGCATCAGTATGCAATTATCGCGAGGCCAGCCCTGCGCTGCCTGTCCGGTCCGCCTCCCCAGCCTGCTGCCCCCTGCTAATGTACGTGCGCCTGCGCCGCCCCTACAAGGTTCGCCTCCCTAAGGTAACATCCTGCGCTCGGCCGTCAGCCCAGCTTCGAAGCAGGATCCTGCTGTGATACCATACATACAGAGTCGTGCCCATTATAAACCTGTCCAAGCTGCGCATGGGTGCACGGCTCGCCCCCCCAAAACAAAGCGAACCCAGCGACAGCCCAGACAGCCCATGATGCATATGCTGTTTGGCGGCGTGCCACCTGCCCTCACCGGCGCCGACCTCCTCCGCGCTGCGGCGCCGCCGCCATGGCCCGCTGCGAGCGGCCGCCCCGCGCGTGGCGCTGCTGGCTGCGCTGCTGCAGCTGCAGCTCGGCACGGCGCCGCTGCTGCTCAGCGCGCACCGCCGCGCGGTGCGCCGCGCTGTGGCCGGCGCCCTCGTGGCGAGCCGCCGCCGCCACCAGCGGCGGCCCAGCCATGTCGCCGCCGGCACCTCCCTGCGCCGGCACATGGAGCGGCGGCACAGCAGCGGCAGTTGGCGAGGGGCACGACGAGGGAGCGCAGCGAGCGCCAGGCGTACAGCGGGTCACGTTGCCAACGGTCCCTCGTCGCTCCCGCGCACAAGCCTGCTCGCGCGAAGCCCGCTGCGCTGCAACCGGGCTGTAACGCCACGCCGCCTCGGCCCCGCGCCACACTCCCGCCCGCCCGCACCCACCCACGCCGCGGAGGTGGCGTGCTGCGCGCCGGGTGCCTCGCCCTCCATCGGCGCCACCTCCACATTGCTCCACCTGCGGGGGCCGGCATGAGCACACCACCACCGCGTCAGCGCTCCGCAGCGCTCCACAGCCCAGGCACGCGAGCGCGGTGTCATTGTCGACACACCCCCACGCAATTTGATATTCAGCGCTAGGCAGGCCAGGCTGCCAAGCGCTCTCCCTCCTTCACTGCCACGCACGGCAGCGCCCTCTCGCGCTGCGCTGCACAGCGCCACCGTAACCCCGCGCAGCCCCTCCGCCCAGCCGCAGGCCGGCCCCTCACATGCTGGCGCGCAGCTCCTCCATCCTCGCCGCCGCCGTCAGCGCCTCGGCCTGCAGCCGCACCCACGGCGACCGCAGCGCCGCCGCTGCTGCCGCGCCCAGCGGCTGCCCCGACGCAGCCGTGAAGCTGCGGTCGCGCGTGGCGGCGGGCGGCAGCGGCGGCCGCAGCCGCTGTTGCAGCCCCGCCACGCCGCCGCCAGCCGCGGTGAAGCGGTCGTCGGGCTCGTCATCACTGTCGGTCATGACGGCCGGCATGCCGTCGTCGTCATCGTCGCTGCCGAACCCAAAGTCATCGTGGTCGTGGCCGCCCAGGCCGTAGCCGCCGCCGCCGGGCCGCAGCGGGCGCAGCATGTCGAAGGGCGCCATGCGGCGCAGCTGCGCCAGCCGCCGCAGCAGCTCCTGCTGCGTGCCCATGGCCTGGGGCGGGGAGGCAGCGGCACGGGGCCGGCAGGAGGGCAGGCGCGAGGACCCGCGTGGGCGCGTGGCGGCATGGGCCCAGTGGGAGCACACAGCACGATGCGGGGGCAGCAGGTTCAGGGCAGGCAGCAGCGCCGCCGGATCGCACCTCGCGCTCCACCGCCGGCAGCCAGTCGTGCGGCGGGCGGCTGTCGGCCACGGCGGTGGTGGGCCGCGGCGGCAGCGCGGGCAGCTCCAGCACCAAGCCGGTGACGTCGAAGTGCGGAAGCAGCAGCGGCGAGCCGTCGGGTGACAGCACCCTGCGGGCGGTGAGCGGCGGCTGTAAGGTGGATGCAGAACACGGGGCGCGGCAGCCAGCAGTGACGAATGCGGGTGAGGGTGGCCAGCTGTAAGAGGAAAGGGGGTGCGCCATTGAGAAGGGGCGCTGCGTGTGTGTATATGTGCTCAGGGCACAGGGCTCAAGCCCCGGGGCTCACCCCAGGCCTCCGTCCGGCCCGCGCTGCGCCATGTCGTCCAGCATGAGGCGGATACGCCGCAGCAGCTCTGTACGGCATGTACGGGAAGGGGCGCAAGAGAAGGTACGTTACGGACACGGCTCCCCGAGGCCCGCCGCAACCTGCCCCCAGCCCCCGACTTGCCCACCGAGGCACCGACCGCTCCCGCCGAGCACCACCCCGCGCAGCCACTCGCTCGCCCCACCAACCGCCAGCGGCCGGCACGCACCCACTGCCGTGAAGCCCCCGCACGCCATGGACAGCTCCACGGCGCCGCCCACGCAGAAGTGGACCACCGAGTGCGGCGGGAAGGGCCGCCGCGGGTCGTGGCTGGGCGGGCAGGAGCCGAGCAGCATGCCGGGCACGCTGGGGCCGTCGCTGTGCGCCTCCAGCAGTGCGCTGGCAGGAAGGAGGCGGGCGCAGGGAAGGGGCGGGGCGAGGCGGGTGCGGGGATGGATCGCAGGGACGCAGGCGCCGCGCGGCAGGGCGGCGGGAGGCGTTTGCTTCAAGCCCTGGGGTGGCGGGTAGCCGTGTCGTGCGCGCACCTGTCGTACAGCGTACGGCAATTGGGGCAGGCGATGGACCAGCTCGAGTCCAGCCAGCGCCGGAAGCAGCTGCGGTGGATCCACTTGACGCCGCCCGTGCACACGCGGCAGGGCGCCACCAGCTCCTCCTCGCCGCCCTCGCCCTCGCCACGATCGCTGCCCTCGCCACGATCGCTGCCCTCCGTGCCCTCGCTGCCGCTGCCTCCGGTGGCGGCCGCGGCTGCGCCGGTGCACCCACCGGCGCCGCCGTGGGGCTGCGCTCTGCTGCCGCCGCCGTAGCAGACCCAGCACTCGTCCTCCGACTCGCTGCCGCTGCCGCTGATATCGCCGGAGTGGGTCCACTGCTCCTGCGCTGCGCCTGGCGGCGGCCCCCTGAGCCGGGCGCGCCTGCTCCTGCTGGCGGGCAGCGCGGCCTCCTCCTGCACCTCTGTCTCCTCGCCACCGCTGCTGCAGCCCTCGTCATCGGCCTCGCCCTCGCCCTCACCCTCGCCCTCATCCTCACCCTCGCCCTCATCCTCGCTGGCTGAGCCGTGCAAGCTGCTGCTGCATCCCTCAAGACTGGCGGCCTGCGCCGCGTCCTCCGCTGCACGCGCGGCCGGGTCGGCTGCATCGGCCATTGTGAAGCCACTCAAGGTGGCGGACGCGGCCGCCGCTGCCGCTGTGTGCATACGAGCCGGCCCCTCGGCAGCGCGTTGTGCCGCCGTCACCTCTACCGTCGCATCCGCTGCCCCTGCTGACGGCACTGCTGCGGCCGCGAGGCCGCTGCTCGCGTCCACGCGCGGCCGCTGCCCAGTCTCGCCGTCGCTGGCGCCGGCGCCCGGCGCACAAGAGGGCGCGCTCATGGCCTGCTGCGCAGGCTCCAAACCGCCAAACCGCTCAGAGCCGCTGTGCGCATGGGGCCGCTGCTCCTGCTCCTCGTCGTCCTCCTCGCCCTGCTCCTCCTCATCATCTTCCTCCTCGCCCTCGCCCTCGCCCTCGCCCTCGCCCTCGCCCTCGCCCTCGCCCTCGCCCTCCTCGTCCTCCTCCGCCTGGTCGCCTGCCGCTGCCGCCTCGTCGTCGTCGGAGCCCTCGTCGCTTGATGTCAGCAGGCTGAAGGGGTTGAAGGCAGACCGATGCCCGGGCGCGGGGGCCTCCTGCGAGTTGGGCGGCGACGCGAGCACGCCCATTGCATTGCAGGCGCCAGCGACTGCGCGGGAGCCGGCGTTGTCGCCCGAGCATGCCCTTTATGGCCATATTCCATCAGCCCTCTACCGTTTATCCAGCTGTACTGTGTTGTGGCAACGGTCCTTTGCGCACCTCGCCGTCGGTGTCGTCGTCAGTGCCAGAGGGGCTGGCCACCTCCCCATCGGAGCGCTGCGCCGCCGCCAAGGTTGCAGCCCCACAGCTCGCCTGCTCGTCATCGGCACCTGCGGGCAGACTGGCGCAGCGTCAGTAGCTGCTTCAATCAGAGTACGGTATGGATGTAACGCGGGCAGGATCCCCGGCAACAACGCAGCCGCAGGGTGCCTGCGCATCGTCCGAGGCCTTGAAGTTGTCGCTGGCGCTGGCCCGGACCACGCTGGCTCGGACCACGCTGGCTCGGACCACGGCGCCCGCCGCACCTGCCACGCCCTCCACGTGCGGCTCAGGCCCCAAGCAGCCACCAGCAGCGGTGCTGCCCTGGACGCCCTGCTCCCCTGTCTCGCCGTCGTCCTCGCTGCAGCTGCCCTCCTCCGTCACCTCCAAGATGGCACCCAGCAGGCTGCCCTTCTCGCTGTCGGAGTCCTCGCTGTAGGACTCCTCGCTGCTCAATTCTGGGTCCTCGAGGTCCGGCAGCGGACCGGAGCGGCGGAGCTTCATGGCGCTGGCGAGGGAAGGTGTCCGGCGAGGGCAGGACGCACGGTCCGCCGCGCCAGGCCCGCTGCCGCGGCGAGCGGGCCCGCCGAGACCTCTGGCCTAGCGTTCTGCCATGCTCCTTGTTTGCCCCACCGTCCAAGGCTGCGAATAAAGGTTGGGCCTTCTGGCCCAAATGCGACGGTTCGGCTGGCAATCTGTGGTGTCCGTCGCGCAATGTCGTGCACAGTGTGTCGTGATACGCTGTTTATGTATGATTACGTCCGTGCCTCAAGGGATGGCGCGGACTTCAAGGCGTTCTGCCAACGCAATCGCGGTCCGCTCTGTGCCGGACGAGGCACTTCCGCTCTTGCTAAAAGCTGAAATCACCTGACATCATCACGTACTCCGTGCATCTCTATTAGGGCAACACACGCAACCCCAGCGGGACCAATCGTCGCACCACCGAGCTTGCCGCAGGAGCGCCCGTAGGCAGCTTTTTCTTTGCACAGTACGCCGTTATTGAGCGCGCAATCGGGGGCGCTGCCTAGCGGGACCTGACGTTCCTCTCCCGCTCGGCGCGTCGGTATGGCGGCCGCCAGCCAGCCTATGTGCGCTGGCGACCGCCTGGGTGCAACGGTGGGTTCGTCGGCGGCTATCAAGGCAGCTGCCAGCACCGGTCGTCGCCTTGCCGGGCCCCCCGGCCCCCGCTGGCTGCCCCCCGGCTGCCGTCGTCGGCACAGCCGTGCCAACGACGTCCCCTGTGCACCGTCGAGCCCGCAACGCCCGCCTCTCCTTCCCCTCGCCCCGCACCGCACACGCAGGATGAGTACGAGGCAGGCGAGGGCGTGTACGTGCGCGACGGCTTTATCATTGCAAGCGTCGTGGGCTGGCAGAAGCTGGAGCCGGCGGCGGCGGCGGGCCAGGTGCGGCGCACCAGCCGGCGCCCGGCCGCCCCTTCGCCCTCGCATCCTGCGTGCACAACGTGGCACCCCTGTACAGCTCACACCAGGCGATTACTGCTCCTGCCCGCCCGCCTCTGCCTCCGCCCGGCTGCCGGCCCCGCTGCTGCAGAAGCCCGTCATGCACGTCGTCCGCCGCGACAGCGTGCCGCTGGTGCCCAAGGCCGGCGACATCGTGACCGTCAAGGTGCGGGGTTTTAGGGGGAACACCACGACCATCGGCTGCCGCAGCAGCAGCACGGGCTGAGTTGGGCGTCTGTCGCAGTGCAGCCGGGGCTGCGGAGCCACCGGGGCCGCAGCCGGGGCTGCGGAGCCACCGGGGCCGCAGCCGGGGCTGCGGAGCCACAGGGGCCGCAGCCGGGGCTGCGGAGCCACCGGGGCCGCAGCCGGCCGCGGGCTTTCTGCGTGTGCGGACGGCGGGGTTGCCCTGGTTGGCGCTGGGCGGACGCAAGCGTGCGACGGTGCGCCCCTGCCGGCCTGCTGCCTGTGCCGCTCATGCTGCTGCGGCGCCCGGCCGCAGATCAGCCGTGTGGGCCAGACCGCGGCGCAGGCGCTCATCATGTGTGTGGGCCGCCAGGCGCTGAGCACCGAGTTCAAGGGCGTCATCCGGTGCGGAGGCCAGGGGAGGGGAGCGAAGGGCAGGGGTGATGGCGCCGGAGGGGCGCAGTGCAGGGTGGCGGCGTCCGGCAGCTGCCGCGGTGGGGGGTACCGGCGGCACCAGTGCCGGTGGTGGTGCAGGGCCGGCGCTGCATGGCCCTGCGCTGGCGGCAGCCGTAATGTGTGGTGAGCATGGCTGCCGGTGCCGGTGTGCACGCCCGACGCGCCCTCCATGTGCCTTGCGCTGGCCCGCCGCCCCTCCCAGTCAGCAGGACGTGCGAGCCACGGAGATCGACCGGGTGGTCATGTACGACTGCTTCCGGCCGGGGGACATCGTGCGGGCAGAGGTGCGCTCCAACAGACCCGGAGCTTCTGCGGCAGCCAGGGAGGGGACCCAGTGCCGGCGGCCAGGCCTGCCGGCACCGCCGACAGTGCCCTGGGGCGCGACAGCGACACGCGCGGTTCACTTTCCTGCCCGGCGATGTCCCTCATCTCCTGCCGCTGCAGGTGGTGAGCCTCGGCGATGCGCGCTCCTACTACCTGAGCACCGCCAAGAACGAGCTGGGCGTGGTGTACGCCAAGAGCGCGGCGGCAGGTGTGTCGGGGCGGCGCAGCCAGCAGCCCAGCCCGTCTGTACCTGTGAAGCCCGCAGTGCCCCTGCCGCGTATTTTCTTCCCCCGGCCTGGCGGCTGCCGGGCGCGGCCCGCCGCACCGCCTAGTCGCGCGCCTTGCTGCGTGCGGGCGTGCTTACGCCTGATGCCCGCGTCACGTTGCTTCAAGTTGGCAGCCGGTTGCTGCCAGTCAGCCAGGGCGACTGCTCGTCTTCCTGCCCTCCCCTGCAGGCGCCTCCATGGTGCCCACGGGCTGGACCAGCATGCAGTGCCCCGAGACGCAGGCGGTGGAGAAGCGCAAGGTGGCGCGGACAGGGGCGGCCGACGGGGCGGCGGTGCAGTAGCTGGGGCGCTGAGGGGGCGGCTGGGGCCAGCTGTGACCCCGCGCGCGGGGAGAGGTCTTGAATAAACAGGTTGGGTTGGGCGTGCACAGTTGGGCCGGAAGTACGCAGGCAGCAGGTCAGGTTGGGGAGGCTGGGGCTGTGCTGCCGCTTCGAGGTACGCGGCTGCCGAGCTGGGCAGAGGGTTGCCGGCACTGGTGGAGGTCACGGCACGCGCTGCTTCATGGCGGTTGCGCGGGCAGGAGGTGGCAGTGATACGGGATACACGGCTGGAGCCGGTATGCGAGGCTGCTTCATGGCTGAGGCGGGACGTAAACGTTCTGCTGTAGAACCAGCGTGAACGGGCCCACGCAGCGTTGGTTCTACAGCAGAACGGGCCCACCTCCTCCCCGAGGGCCCGAGAGGTGTAGAACCAACGTGACAAGTAAGTGACAGGTAACGTGGAGCTAGTACCGTGTCCGGTGATAGTAACAGGTCACAGGTCTCGAGTCATAACCGTACAACGCCAGGGCCGGAGCCCGGCAGGAGCGCCGCCGCGCCGGCCCACGATTCGTGCACTCGGCAGCGGGCAGCCGCTCTGAACGAAACATTGCCCGCGCATACCCGACAACTGCGCCAACCGCCCAGCCAGTCCGCATGTGCGCTCGGCTCCTCGCATGCCCCACCACCTGGCCGGCTCACAGCCCCTCGAAGGGAACACACATATGCCCCCGCCACGCCCCGGCCTCTTCCCTGCATGCCTAGCAGGCCTCCCTCCGCCACAGCGGCGGACGCAGCCCTGTGCAGCCCTTCTTCGTATGTGCACCGAGGTCGCCCCATATGCGCGGCGCATCTAGGACAACCAACAACACACCGCAACACCCAAGCAACTAATCAATGCCGCGCGACGGGTAAAAAGTAGCGGAAGCCGAGTCTTATGACTAGATCGTCACACGTCAAAATCATTGTCGGGCGCCGCAACGCACCCGGTCTCTCTCAGGGCCCCGGGACGCGCCACCGTCGGGAATCTCGAGCGCCGCCCCGGCCCTCTGCCTGGCCGTGCTGCCTCCACCGCAGCCTCACTTGCGCACCGCGACCGCCGTGGCCGGGATCAGCATCATGTCGCCCTCGGAGCCATCCGTGTCCAGCGAGCTCGCGGCGTCCACCAGCATGGGCTTGGACGCGGGCGCCGGCTCGAGCCTGATGACACAACACACAAACGGCGACAAGGTCAGCGAAGAGGTCGCAGCTGTGCAGGGAGAGCGGCACAGTCCAAAGCCAGCGACGAGCATACACCACCCTCGAGCAACACACGTCGCAAGCGAGCGGGCTCACCTGGGCAGCCGGGGCGCGGCGATGGCGCCGCGGATGGCCTCGAAGAAGCAGAAGAACACGGCGCTGTTGATGCCGTTGCTCAGCGCGCGCGGGCCGACGCCGCGGAAGAAGGCCGAGGGGCCTCCCTGCGCCAGCACCAGCCGCGCCGCGCTCAGCATGCTGGGCCGGCCGGCGGCGTTGCACATCATGTTGGTCTTGATCACATCCAGCGGCGTGGTGGCGGCCGCCGCCACGGCACCGCACACGGCGCCCATGGCGAAGTCCTCCGACACGCTGGCGGGGCGGCCGCCGTAAAAGGCGCGGTGGACCTGGCGCAAGCTCTCGTAGGCCGCAAATTTGATGGCCATGTCGGGCACGTCCTCCAGCACCGTGGGCAGGTAGCCCTGAGGAGGAAGGGGAGAGAGAGAGGGGACATGGAAGGAAGCGTGAGGAGACATGGCGAGACGGGAAAGACGGACGGGACGGATGAGGCGGATGGCGGGTGCGGAGCGCTGAGCCCAGCGCAGCAGCAGGTGGCGGTGCGCACCGTGAAGAGGCCGCGCGGCCCGGCAGCCGTGATGATGGAGCGCGCCGCCGCGAAGACGTTGGGGTACACGCCGGCCTGCACCGAGCGGATGCACACCGCCAGCGGCACCTTGACGAACGAGCTGCCCGCCGCCGCAATGCCGCCACCCACGAACGCCACTGTGGTGGGCGTCATGTCCGTGTAGCGGGACAGCGTGTTGCAGGCCACGCCATAGACGGCAAAGTAGGCTCCGATGGCAATGCCGGCGCCGCTGGCGGCGCCTACGACGCCGCGGTACAGGCTGCCCATGGTCGTCAGCATGCCGCGCGCGTCGAAGCGCGGCGCCGCCGCGGCGCCGGCCGGCGGCGGCACCAGCTGGCCGATCTTGGACAGGCCCGGCGGCGCGGCGGCGCGCGCCGCGCCGCCGCTGACGGCGCGGTTGGTCTGCAGCCGGACCTTGAGCGTGTCAAGCGGGTGGATGGTGCTCTGGGAGGCGGCGCGCGCGAGGGCGCCGGCGAGCACGTCACTGGCGGGCTTGAGCGGGACCTTGGTCGGCGGCGGCGGCGCCGTGGCGACGCCGGCGGCCGCCAGGTCGGAGATGGTGGCCACCGTCACGACGCTGGCGGTGGCTGAGGCAAAGTGCTTGGAGTTGTTCGAGCGGTTGCGGCTCGAGCTCTTACGGCGGCCGAAGCCGAGGAGCGGCGGACGCCAGGTGAGCGGGTTGGGCAGGGGCAGGCGGAAGGGGATGAGGCCGCCCCGGCGCTTCTCGGTCTCCGCCATAGTCGCCGTTGTAGGGTGACGAGTAGGCGGGGGAGAGCTGGTTGGTTGTTCGGTAGTCAGTTAAACGGTTGTTGCCCCGGAAAAGGAGCGTCCAAAATACACCACAAACGATTCTTCGGTTGAGCTGCTGCTGCTGCTCCTCGGGGTGCCGGGCACAAGGTGAGGCCGACGACGCCGAGAGGGTTATATACACCACGCGATGGGTTTCGGTCAAAGCGAATTCCGCTGGCACACGAGCCCCACGAGTCTCTGCTTGGCAGGTGTGCCGACGACGGCTGGCGGAGGCGGGGTGCCGACGATGACGAAACACAAACTCACACCCGCCGCTGTTCCGCTCCTGCTGCTACGCTGCTGCTAATACGAGTCCTGACCACCAAAGTCCGTGCCGCGGGCCGCCCGTCCTGCGCTGACGCCTAAGTTCAGCGCTGCCGACGCCTCCCGTGCGGGTGCTTGGCTGCCGCCGCGAGTTCACGATATGGCTTGGATGCCCGTGTAAGGTGCAGGCAGCCCGGTTGAGACCTGGAGGATTCATTCAGGGGCAGTTGGCCGTCAGCGTCAAGTCGTTGTCTCGGCGCCGGCATCCGCGGCCCATGCGCGCCATCTGCTCTCACCGCTGGAAACCCTCGCAAAGCCGCTAGCAAGCTAGCTTGATTGGCACTTGATGCACGCTGAGCTGGCTCAGCGTTGCGCAGGCAAGCGCTTCGGCGCTCGCAAGTCCACAACTGGCGCGGAAGCGGTCGTGTGTGAACGACCGCCGGGTGGACCGTGCGGGTGGCAAACTTGAGGGTTTGCTGCACGCAGAGAGCAGGCGGCAGGCACACATCGTAAGTTCGAATACTCGAGCGTTTCACTCCATCTGCCAGCGCAGATCCGTCCAGCCCCGTCAGCCCCTACCGTCTCGCGGTGCAGATACGAGTGACCAGTGGGCGGCGCAGCGCAGCTCGCCAACAGGCAGAAGGACCAGAGCAAGACCTACAGGGAAGAGAAGTCAAAGCGCAAATCAGCCGCGGCCCCAGACTTGAGAAGCCCGCAGGCCACACCCGCAGGCAAGTGACCCTGGTTGTGAACGCCAGGGCACATAAGCAAGTGCCGCGCCGTTGGGCGCGGCCGTCCACAACGCCAGCGAGCGCGCCATCCCAGCCCTTCTCGCCTCAAAATAGCAGAGAGCGAGAAGCGAGTAATAGACCTTAATGCGAAGCGTTCCCTGCTGCTGCTTCATGTGCGCAAAGCGTCGTGCTCATATTTGGGAGGTATGAAGAGTTTGGAGTGCGATAATGTCTGCGTTGAGTAGCACGATACAGCAGTGGGAGCGCGGAGGCAAATGGGCTTGGGTGTGTGAGAGGGCTTTTGACGGTCGCCGGCCTTATGCCGACCAATGTTCAATGGCGCGCTCGTATTTTCCCGCGCACCAAGGCCTCCGGCGTCTACTGTCGGAATGCCTCAGGGGAATGTGCAACTCGCAGCGCGCTACAATGGGAAGCCAGCCCCGGAACGACTCGCCTTGACGGCCTTCCGGTTGACGACATGCCGCACGTCGTCGTTGTCGTCAGGTCTTCCTGCTTCGACAACCTCTGATTTTAACATCGCCACAACTAGTGCACAACGCCGTAGAGCTGCCGCGTCGCGTAAAGCCTTCTCCCGCCCGCCGCCGCCTCCCTGACTCCCTGACTTCGCCAGAGCCGTAAGGCCGCGTCACTCTTCCGCAATACTTCCACCCTTCGACTTCCTGCACCTCCGCGCCATACGCCTTCCACCTCTGCTACGACGCCGGCTGATGCCTCGCGTCCGCTTCCGCGGCGCGCGGTGTAAAGCGCGTGGGGGCAGCGAGACTGCGACCTTGCCCCTCCTCGCCCATCGTGGGGGTGGTGGCTCGCCGTGCTGCCCTGGCGTCATGCTGCTAGCTGCCCTCTAGGTGCAACCTCATTCAGTCTTATTCCTCAGCAGCCCACCTTCACAGCTGCCCTCCACCAGGCGAGCGTGGCGGCTGCCGCTGGGGCTGGGGCGCTAGCGCTGCCACCGCGCGCCGCCAGCGGGCCGCCTTCCACCTGAGGTACGCTCGACGTCTGGTGGCACTTGGGCGGGCCGCTTTCAGCTTGGGGCCCGGGCTCACTTACGCTCGGACATGCGCAACTAGTTCGTTACTCACATGGCACCTCCACCCCTGGTACGCGTCCATCTCGTGCAATCGTCGCTGCCGCCCTCTGCCACCGCAGCGGCCAAGCTGTCGCCCAGCCAGCCGTACGCCCCTCCCTGCGCTCATGCCGCTACCGACCTCCTCCCGCCATCGCCCCAGCCCGCTCCCCTACACGCTGTGCCGGGTGCCCAGCCGCTGCGCCAGGTCCGCCCCCAGGATGGCGCGCTGCCCCGCCGTCAGCGTGCCGCGAGCCAACGCCTGGTCCAGCACCTGCAGCAGCCACCACACAGGGGACGGGCGGGCGGGGTTGGGGGCATCATCCTCACTCTCAGCAGCACGCGGCACACGGGGGCGGGCGGATGCGGGGGGCGCCAGCAGCAGCCGGCAGCTGCGTGGGGCTGCGGCTGTGAGCTGCACAAGGGAGCACACCCCACCGCGCCCGCCTGCTCGCCAGCTGCTTGCAGGCGCACGAGGCGCACGAGGCGCACGCGAAGGCTTCCCCCCGCCCCTCCCCCCGGCCCCTCCCCGCCTGTGCCCCTGCGGCACCCACACCCACACCCACACCCCCGAGGGGCCGCGCACCTCGCCCACCGCCGCCGCCAGTCGCGAGGCGGCGCTGCTGAGGTCCAGGCGCCGCAGCATGGAGGCGCAGCCCTGCGGGGGGAGGCGAGGAGAGGAGGGGAAGCAGTGGAGGACAAGGAGGGGCGGTCAGTGCCGGGGCCACCCGGGCGCTGCCACCCGCGGTGCTGCGGGGGTGCACGCCACGCACCCCACCACCCCATCCCCACGCCGCATGCGCAGCCGCAGCCGGCCCCAGGGCGCCCCTTCCCCTGCCCTCCCCTCTGGTTCCCGCCCCTCCCCTGCCCTTGCCCCCTCACCTGGCGGCTGATGGTCATCTGCGCGGGCGGCTGCATCCAGGGCTCGCCGTCCACCTGCGGGGCGGCCAGCCAGGCAGCCAGGCAGGAGGCGGGGCAGGCAAGGCGCAGTGGGCGGAGCGCCGAGGGCCGGTGCCCGCCGGTGGTCGCTAGGGCGGCCTGTGCCCTCCCCGCCCTCCTTTGCCGCCCTGCCTCCCTGTCCGCCCTTGCTCCTGTGGCCCACTCCCGCGCTCGCCTGCATGGGCAGCGCCTGGCTGGTGGTGATGACGGCGGTGCGGCACTGGCACAGCCGGGTGGCGCGGGCCAGGCCCACCTGACGGCAGGGCAGGGCAGGGGAGGGCAGGGGAGGGAAGTTATGGGCACCAGGACGTGTTGCCGTGTAAACAGCAGACCACAGAGCGCAATTGCACGGACCCCGCCGAAGGTGAGCGAATCGAGGGGAGGGAGCGGCGGCGCGCCTTCGCAGCTGCGGGCGAACCTGGACACGGAGCGCAGCAGCGCACGTGTGCTTCCTTCGGGGGGTCGTGGGCTGTTGCCCGGTGCCTGGGTGGCAGGCCCCAGCTGCGCAACAGCCCCAGCCTCAGCCTCAGCCACAGCCACAGCCACAGCCACAGCCACAGCCACAGCCCGCCAGCCCCCAGCCCCCCAGTCCCCAGCCCCCAGCCCCCCAACCGAGCCCGGCCCCCACCTGCAGCTGCCCCAGGTGCACCGCCCCGAAGATGGCCACCACCTCCACCACGCCGTCGCTCATGCTCTGAGCCACCACGCCGCCCACCGCGCCCGGGCCGCCGTGCAGGTCCACCGGCGGCGCCAGCAGCGAGCAGCCGCCGGCGCCGCCCGCCGCCAGCGGGCCGCTGCCGCCGCCGCTGCCGCCGCCGCCGGACGGGCCGAGGCCGTGGCCGTCCAGGGAGGCGCGACCCGCGGGACCGCAGCCGTGCGGCACAACGGCCGAGGCGCCGGCGGGCGGGCCGCTGGCGCCCGGGGCCATGGTCCCGGCTCGGCGGAGGGCCCGGTCGGGCGATTGCGAG
The DNA here is from genome assembly GCA_001662425.1 of Chlamydomonas sphaeroides. Lineage (NCBI taxonomy): Eukaryota > Viridiplantae > Chlorophyta > Chlorophyceae > Chlamydomonadales > Chlamydomonadaceae > Chlamydomonas > Chlamydomonas sphaeroides. Next base: position 65,135 of record BDDC01000239.1, on the reverse strand, counting down.
TCTGCGGGCAGCGGCACAGGAGGCGCTGGCTACATGCTTCGCGTTGCTTTGCTTGCAGCGCCGGCCTCCCCGCGTGCAGGTCTGTGTGTGCCCCCCCCCGCGTGTGCGGTAGGTCGCTGCACCCCAAACCCACCGCCCGCCGCGCTGAGGGGCGTTGAGCCGCCGCGCGCCATGCCTCCGCCGCCGCCACCGCCACCGGCGCCGCCGCCCAGCAGCAGCGGCTGCGATCGCGATTGCGGCATGCCGCCGCCCTGCTGCTGCTGCTGCTGCGGGTAGTGGTAGGGCGGCTGGTGGGTCATGTGGTGGTGGTCGTGCAGGTGGTGGTGGTGCGGCTGCTGCTGCCACACGCCATTGCCCCACAGGTCCACTCCGCCCATGTAGGAGGGGATGGACAGCAGCAGGATGCCCTGGCGGGGGGCAGGCAGGGCGGGAGGGGCTGAATAGGAGGGGTGTTGGGGATTGGATGCGGGGGGCGGCTGTGTCGACCCGACGAGGGCGCCTCGCCTGGCCGCCCAACCGCCATCCCTGCTGCGCCCCCGCCCCCACGCGGCCCCTTGCTCCAAGGCCGCACCTGAGTGTTTGGCGGCAGCTCCACCGCCACGCCGTCGCACACCAGCTGCCAGGGAGGCAGGTGGGGCGCGAGGGACGCCACGACAGCCGGCGTCAGCGCGTGGCCGACTCGGGCACTCGTGGTTCTTCTCCTGCCCGCCCCCGCCTGCCCCTCCCTGCCCGGCCCTGTTCTGCCCCGCCCCGCGGCCCTGTTCTGCCCCGCGGCCCTGTTCCGCCCCGCAAGGCCCACCTGCAGGCGGCTGGGCAGGTCCACGCAGCTGCGCGCCAGCAGGTCGCGCGCGCCAACGCCCGTGTACCACATCTGACGGGAGGCAGCGGAGCGGGCGGCAGAGGGCAGGCGGTCAGGGGGAGGCGGCACCAGGGGGATAGAAAGCCGTCCGCCCGCAGGCGGTGGGCTGCCGTGGGCTGCCGTGGACTGCAGCCCCGTTGCGCAGCGGCCGGTGCAGCAGCGCGTGCCGTACTCGCCGCACCCAGCCACACCCAGCCGCCGCCACCACCCCATGGCACAGGGCGCACCTTGTTTCCCAGCTGCGACCGGAACCAGCCGGGGAAGCGCTCGCGCATCTGCGGTGGGATTTGGGATGGGCGCGGGCGGCGACGCATTACGCGGGGAGAGGAGGCACGGACGCCGGGAAGGGCCCGAGGAAGGCCCGGCAATCCTTACTCCCGCAGTGTGGGGGCGCAGCCGCCCCCCACCCTCGTCCCCTGCCCCCGCCGGGCGCCTCACCCTGTGGAACTCCAGCGCGCACCAGCTGTCGATGCCCACCCCCAGGTAGTTGTTGAACAGCTTGGTCTGGCCAGGGGCCGCGAGGGGGCGGAGAGGGAAGATGGACAGGCGGGAGGGCGGGAGGGAACACAGAGGAGCGTGGGGAGGGGCGGTGCGGTGACCACGGGAGGCGGGGCACGCAGCTTGCAGCGCAACATGTGGCGAAAACAGTAGAACCCGTTAAAAGACATTCATGCAAAGGGAGCCGGCCGTGCCTCAGCCGCCGCCACCCCGGGTCGCAGCCGCACCTCGCGGACCACGGGCGGGCTGCGCGGCACCGGGGGGGCGGGCGCCTGGCGCCGCCGCGGCAGGAAGGAGCGCCGGCGCTTCTGCGGGGGCAGGCGGGATGGGGCCGGACGGCGGCACACGTCGAGTTGGGCCGGGCCAGAGAGGCACAGCCAGGGCCACAGCTAGCGCGGCCACGGCAAGCGCGGCGCCCCTGTGGCCGCCCCACAGCCCTGCAGCGCTGCAGCCCCCCGGCCCCACAGCCCGCCAGGGTCCCCACCGCGGGCGCCATGTCGAGCGGCGCGATGGCGGCGCCCCAGCGGTCCAGCGGCGTGGGCGCCGCCGCCGCCACCTCCGCCAGCACCGCGCCCACGCCGCCGCGCGCCTCCAGCGCCGCCAGGCCGCCGCCCCAGCCCAGCACGCGCGCCAGGTCGTTGCCTGGGGCGGGGGCGGCCGGAGCACAGCAGCGCGGATCAAGGCACGGGAGCGCACTGAGCGTGTGGTGCGGTGTGGCCCTGGAGAGCTGCTGCACAGTAGCGGCGATGCCCCTGGGCGCCTGGGCCGGCGGCGGGTGCACGCGCCGAGGGCTACCAGGGGTAAGGCGCCGCGTCACCGGCTAGCCCGCGGGCGCTGAGGCGCAGGGCGGGCGCGGCACAGCGCACCTGTGCCCAGCGGCAGCACCGCCACCGGCGGAGGCGGCGGCAGCGGCGGCAGCTCCGCCTCGCCCTCGCCCTCGCCGCCCGACGCTCCATCGCCGCCGCCACCGCCTGCCGCCGCCGCCTGCCGCCGCTCCCGCTCCCTGCCGCGCTCCCGCTCCCTCTCCGCGGCCACGGCCTCCATCTCGCCCAGCACCCAGCCCACGCTGCCGTCGCCGCCCACCACCAGCAGCCGCACGCCGGGCACGGCCCACCAGCAGCGCAGCGCGGGGCCGGGCGGCTCGCGGCCCAGGTCCACGACCTGCAGGGCCCCCGGGTTGGGGAGGGAGTGCACCCAGGAAGCGCCATGCCCGTCAAGCTCGAGCGGCGCAGCAATCCGTTCGTTGCGCAAAGCACCCCACCCCGGAAGCACTGTGCTGTGCATCCTAGCGCGCACGCGCAGTCGCCAGCCCGCCATGCCCGGGGCCTGGGATGTGTCGGGCAGACACGCACACGCACACATGTTACCTATTTCGGAACACACACACATTGTGTTACCTACTTCTGAACACACGCACACACGTGTGCTCGGCCCCCGCCGCCCCCCTGGCCGCACCTGCAGCGGGTGCAGCAGCTGCAGCAGCTGGCGGCGGATCTGCTCGCCCAGCTGCGGGAGGGGGGGGGGTGCGCGGGGTAGGAGGGCGGTGGGGCGGGGCCAAGGGGTTGGGGGCCGGGGGATGACGCGGCCCCCGCGCGATTGGCAGCTTGGTGCTTGGTTGCGGGCGCTTGGGCTTGGTGCCGCCCTCCCATCCGGACGCACGCCCCACCTGGGGCCCCGAGCGCGGGTTGAGGAAGCACAGCAGCTGCGGGCAACGGCAAGGGGGGCAGGCGCCGTGGTGTCAGGGGCTGCATCCAGCTCGCCGTCTCCCCAGCCGCCTAGGCGTCGGCGACCCTGCCCACCCATCCGCCCCGACTCACACGGCCGCATCCCTGCCTGCCCTGTCGCACGGCTAACAAGCCAATCCCCCAGGGTGTCGCGCGTCGGGTATATGTTGATTATCATGAAACACACGGACGCGCACGTGCCGCCGCCCAGCCTCCGGCGGGGCAGGCGCCCAGGTGGGGTTGCATCAGCCCGCCAGCTCCTCTGCCGCGTGGGCGACCCGACCCCACCATACGGCCGGACCAGCAACTGCAACCCTCCGCGGCCCCACCGGCTTGGACCCCGGCGGCAGGTGCCCCACGCTGAAGTAGCGCCAGCGCTCCACGCCGCCCGTCACATCGGGCGCCGGCAGGTGCGAGCGGTACCACTTTTGGGCCGACCGCAGCGCGCGCGCCAGCTTGCGCCGCCCGCGCACGCTCGCGGCGGCGCTGCCCCCGGACAGCGCCGTCGAGGCCGCGGCCGCGGCCGCGGCCGCCGCGGGCAGGGCGCTGGGCGCGTCGCTGTCCGCGGGCTGGCTGGCTGGCGTGTTGGCTGGTGTCGCGTCGCCGCGGCTGGGCGCAGAGGCGCCTGGCGGCAGCCCGGCAGGCGCCGTCGCGGCGGCGGCGCTCGTGCTGGTGCTGGCGGGCGTAAGTACGGCGGTGGGCGGCAGCACGAGCTGGCCCAGGGCCCCCAGGGAGCCCTTCGGAGTGGGCGGGAGGGGGAGGCGAGGCCGAGGGGAGGCGTGAGGCGTGCATGGACGGGTAGCGAGCCCGCATCGGCGCCAAGCGCGCTCGGGCCTCTGGAGCTGGGCGCTGCGGCTGCAGGTCCACTGACCCTGTCCCGCGCAGCCTCTCTCCCCCGCCCACGTCCCTTCCTTGCCCCAGGCCACCGCACCAGGGGGTCGCACACATCCAACCGCACTAGCCGCCCCGCAGACAGCCACGGCCACGGGGATACAAGGTCCTCGCCGCCGCCGCCGCCTGCCCCGGTCGCCGCCGCCGGCACCGGACCACGGCTGGCCGCGCCGCCGCCGGCCGCCTGGATGTCGGGCAGGCTCTGGCAGCGCCGGCTGCTGTCCCACACCTGCGGCCCCGGCGGCGCCGCCGCGAGCGCGGGACCGGGGCTGGCGCTGCGCTGCCCGCCCGCCCCGGCCCCGGCTACGGACCCGGGCATGGGCGGCCGGCCGGCGCGCGGCCGCGTCGAGCCGCCGCCCTTGCGGCCGCCCAGCCGAGACTGCGCCTGGCCTTGGCCTTGAGCCTGGGCCCTGCCCGGGCCCTGGGGCAGGCCCGGCGGCTGCGTGGGTGTGGGCGGCGGCGTGGCGGTGGCCGAGCCGGCGGCAGCCGCGGCCTCAGCGGGGCCCGCGGGCGGCGCCATGCGGGCGGTGGCGCCCCAGTCGGGCGGCGCGCCGCGGGGCGACACCTGCGTGGTGGGGTGGGGCGCAGGCGTCAGCAGCTGCGTGAGGGCCCCGGCTGGGCGCAGAGGCGCCTGCCCCAGGTGAGGGCCCCAAGCAACGGGGACGTGGGCAGGAGGGCAGCGTGCGCTGGGGCTCCGCCACCAAGCAACTAGGAGGCCATGGTGGAGGGGTGCATGGCGTAGGTACGCAACACGCCCGTGCCGCCCCCGGGCCCCGGCGCCCCGCTCCGCGCCCCTCCCAGGCCCCCCCTCCTGCGCCGCCGCACCGGCGCCAGGTCCGCCTCCGCCGCCTGCACCTCCAGCGCCGCCAGTGTGGCGCCCGACAGCACCCCCGGGTGCAGCGAGGCCCAGCACTGCACGTGCGCGAAGCGCCTGGGAGGGCAGGGCGGCAGAGGGCAGGAGGGCGGCGGTTGCGGGCGCGGGAGGCAGGCGGGAGGCAGGCGGGAGGCAGGCGGGAGGCAGGCTACGGTCGCAGCGCGGTCCCACCCCTCGCAACCTGCCCCGCCCGCCACCCTAGCGCCCATCCCACATCCTTCCTGCCTCACCCACCAGCCCCCTCCACCCCTCCGCACCAGCCCCCTCCACCCCTCCGCCCCAGCCCCCACCTGCAGCAGCCGCAGCGCCACACCGGCTCCACCGCCAGCAGCCCCACCTCGCACGGCTCGCCGCAGTACAGGCTGCGGGGGCGAGAGTGGGAAGGGATAGGGGCTGAGGGAGGTCGGCGGCGAGCAGGGCCCAGGGCGTGCAGGGAGCAAAGGGCGAGGCGCAGGCCTGCGCCTCAAACCCCCCCCCTCTCCCATGACATACCCCGCCCCCGCCCCCAGCCCCGCCCCACACGCACAGCATCCATCCCCTGCACCGGGTCCTCGCACCAGAGGCTGGCGGGGCCGTGCGCGGCTGCCACGGCCGCAGCGCCCACCGCGGCCGCGTCCTCGCCGACCAGCAGCATCTCCGCCTCCTAGGGCACCATAGGGCGGAGGTCGGGGGGCGCAGGCAGCTGACGCAGGGGCTCCCAGCGCCGCGATGCACCCACGCCAACATTCGGCCTGACTACGGGGTTTGGTGCTGAAGACAAGCCAAGTTCAGAGCTGCAGTGTCCGCACGAGAGCTGCGGCCCTTGGAGCCTGCGCCGGGCGGCTGTGCTGTGCCGCCACGGCGTGGGCCCCTTCAGGTGAGGCAGCAGCGCCATCGTGAAGTCAGCAGGCAAGCCCAGCCCTAGCCCCAGGTAAGCCAGCAGCGCGCACCGCGGGCGGCAGGATGAGGTCCAGCGTGGTGCCCGCCGGCCGCCAGTCGTGGGGCAGCGCCGGCGGCGGCGACGGCGCCGGAGGCGAGGGCGCAGCGGGCGAGGGGCCCTCAGCGCCCGGCTCGGCCGTCGCCGGCGCCGGCGCGGAGGCCGGTGGCGGCGGCGCCGGGAGCGTCAGCAGCCGGCAGTTGTGGGGCACGGCCTTTGCGCAGCTGCCGTGCGCGACCACGCCGCACAGCTCGCAGCACTGCAAGGGGGGAACCTCGCAGCCGGATGCAGCAAGGCAAGGCAGTGGGCCGCGGCTTCCCGTGACCTGCCGCCTGTCGCCTGTGGCCCCCGCCCCTCGGCAGAGCTAGTGCAGCCACGGTGCCACGCTCTCCCCAGGCGCAGCGCCAGCAACAACGCCCGCCTCACGCGCACCTGCGCCCGGCCCATGTCGCCCTGCGCCACCACCACGGGCTGGAAGCAGCTGCAGCACACCACGGGCGCAGTCACGGCGGTGCAGCTGTACCAGCGGTGCGCCGCCGCGGTGCGGGCGGGACCGCGGCAGCCGGCGGCGGCGGCGGTGCAGGCGTGCAGCTCGCGCAGCGCCGCGGTGGCCACCGCCACGAAGGCGCTGCCGCGGGCGGCCGCGTACCAGCTGGGGGCGAGCGACGGGGAGGCGGGCCGGGGGGCGCAGGGGTGTGAGGGTATGGGTGAGGGCGTCGAGAAGGGTGGATGGATGTGGGCTGTTGGGAAAGGCGTGGAGAGGGCGGGTGTGTGGTGGCGCTGTCGAGGCCTTGAGGCCCGTGCGTTAGCGGACAAGCCGAA
>BDDC01000239.1:31242-58179 GCA_001662425.1 Chlamydomonas sphaeroides | reverse complement strand
CGGGGGGGGGGGGGGGGCAAGCGGCCGACAGCATTGGCCGGTGCCAGGCAGGGGCTGGGGAGCTGGTCGTGGCTGTGGGGAGCGTGGTGGCTGCACGCAGGCGCGGCGCTGTCGTGTTGTACCCGTGCACCCTGTTCCCCGCCGGGCCAAAACCCCGGCCTTGCTCACTTAATGAGCCGCACAATGCCATTGCGGATGGCGACCGCTACGACCAGCAGGGTGGTGAGCGCTGGCAGCAAGACCAGGAGCGGCCGGACGCCGCGGTGGCAGGCCCAGGCCGCGGCCGCGTGCAGCAGGTCAGTGCTGGCCCCGGCCAGCGGCGCGTCCCACGTTGGCGACGGCGCCCATGGCCAAGAGCGGACTTCCGCAACGAGCTGATGCGCTGCGGAGCCAGCCGAACAGTCGAGGGGCTGCAGGAGGAGCTCTAGCAGCTGATGTAAAAGCATGCCGACGCGTCTGCCGACAGTGTCAGCTAGGCGTGCAGATATTCTTTATATGGCATCTCGTTGTGCTAGTGCGACGGTTACGCCAGCGAAGAGGCACACAGCAGAAGCTAGGTCTCTCGGCCTTCAGCTCGGCCTTCACAACACCCAGCGTCGCGGCGCCTGCCATTGCGCGTCATAGAGAAAATGTGTATTATGGTGAGGTGTAGTTGTCGGCAGAGTTTCGCAAGCTCCGGGTTTGGGCCCCTGCATGCGTTGGATTTGCGCGCGAGCGACGGTTCGCGCGCCGCAGCCCTGTGCTGCGACAAACCCACCCACTACACTACACTTTGACGACGCGAGGTAGCCCGCTCAATTCGCCACTAGCGCGTGCACTCGCACTGAAGCCCAACTTCGCTGCACGGAACTCACGAACCTCGCCTCGAGCTGCCCTGCTCTTGTCCTGCTCACTTGTAGTGCTTCATGGGGGTATAGTTACGTTTGGAACGCTTGCGAAGGCGCTCTGTGGCTGAGCTGTCAGAGCAGCTCAAAATGGCGGGTAAGCCCAGCACGCTCGCCTGCACAGCATGTTGTCGCGTCTTGGCGTGCTCCTGAAGATTCAAGGGTCACCGTCGCGCGCAGATACCGGCAAGCGGCCGCGCGTCGACCAGGATGGCCAAGGTGGGCATGTCGCACGCGCATGCTTCTCTTCAATAGCTGCATCTGATGCGGGCATTCTTCACACAGGCGAGGGACCGCAGCAGCCACCTATCAGAGTACAGGAGGCGATGCCCACGTACTACGGTGAGCAGCGCTGCAGGGGCCCGGAGTGCGGGTGCCACGCGAGACCGCCTGCACCGCGTTCCCCTCTCCTGGCTCGCTTGTAACTCCGCCCCGCTGCCTCACATGCGAGCAGCCAAGCTATTTCCCACACAATACATGGCAAAGTGGCTAGCCTACGGCAACGGTGAGTCCTTCTGGTCCAGACAACCCCAGCGCTGTCCACCCTAGCGGGGCCAGGGGTGCGGCCCACCCCCGCACCCCCATCGCAGCCCTCCAAGCCTGGCCTCTGAACCTGCCTTCGCTCCCTGCCCGGACGCAGACAGCAAGCACGCGCAGGCGGATGCGCACTACTTCAACCGCCGCGAGTTCTGCTTCACGCTAGACGGCGACATCTTTGTGCGCTACCAGGCGTTCAAGGTGCGCCGATGCCGGCGGGCCGCTGCAGGGACCCCGCGGGCAAGCCGCTGACACGCGCAGAGCCATCCGCTTCTAGGCAGGAGCCTAGGACGGCGTCGGCTCCGGCAGTGTGCCTCCATGCTGCTTGGGCCCTTTCGCTGCGCTTGGCGCTGCGATGCGCAGCGCCGCCTGCCAAGCCATGCCGGTACTGCCCATGTGCCGCCCACGCCGCCGCCGCCATGCCCGCAGGACGGCGCGGCGCTGCAGGAGGCCATCCAGCGGCGCTGCCCCGCAAAGATCGACATCGGGCCGGTGTACAGCGCCAACCCGCAGGACCGACACAAGTTTGGAGGTGAGGCCCCGCCACGCCCAGGCCGCGACCCGACCCGGCCCCACACACCGGCGGTTCCCACGGACGCCGTTCTTGGCTCTTGGCCCACAAGGTCGCCCTGCCAGCCCTGAGCTGTTGCCCCTGTCGTCCTGCCCTGCCGTGTCGCACGCACGGCGTCTCCCTCTTGTCGCAGCCGCGTTCCAGCCGCAGGAGCGCGAGCTGGTGTTCGATATTGACTTGACGGACTACGACGACGTCCGCACCTGCGGCAGCGGCGGCCACATCTGCGCCAAGTGCTGGCCGCTCATGTCGGTAGCCGTCAAGGTGGGACCCTGTCGCTGCTGCGCAAGAAGGGCTGGGGTTGTGCGAAGGGACATCCACGGGCCGCCCGTGGGGCCCGCGCCACGCCGCCGTGTGCGGTGGTAGGGGAGCCGTGAGCTGCGGCCCTCTCACGCACCCCCGGCATGGCCGGCACGGCTCAGATCATTGACGCCGGGCTGCGGGAGGAGTTTGGCTTCAAGCACATCCTGTGGGTCTACTCGGGCCGCCGTGGAGTGCACTGCTGGGTGTGCGACCCCAGGTGAGCCAGCCAGCGGGCGACGGCGGCGAGGGTCAGAGGGGCAGAGGCGCACGCAGCCGGCGCCGACGGGGGCAGCGGCAGCGGGCGGCGCGCAGAAGCGTCAAGGGGCAACGCCGCTGCCGCCGCCGCCCCGTCTCGCCGCGGCCGCGGCTGGGCCCGTCCGCGTCTGCTGTCCGCTGCCCCCTCCTCCGCTCACCCGTCCCGCCTCCCCGCCCGCGCCCCGCAGCGCGCGGCAGCTGACGGACGAGCAGCGCTCATCCGTGGCCTCCTGGTTTGCGCTGTACAAGGGGCACGAGGAGGGCAAGGCCCGCGTGGCGCTGCTGGGCGGCACCATGCACCCCGCGGTGCGCCGAGGAGCCGACATGCTGCGGGACGCCTGGGTGCGGGTGAGGCGCTGCGCAGGCTGCTGCTGCCGGGGCGCGGCCGAGCCGGGCCGGGGGCGGCGGGGCGCTGGGGCGTGTGGGCGGGGCCAAACACGGCAGGGTTTGGAGCTCGTGTCCGGTAGCTCGTGTGCATGCCACCACGTGGTGGCGGTGACAGTCATGTGCCGGCGGCCGGGGTGCGGCACGGGGTGGTGACTTGCCTCTGGCGGGGGTCGTGGCATCGCCCCGTTGTGCCGCAGACGCTGCTGCCGGCGCAGCGGCTGCTGGAGGACGGCCCCACCTGCGAGGCGGTGCTGCGGTACCTGCCGGAGGAGGCACTGGTGGAGGCCGTGCGCAAGGAGTGGGCCGCGAGTGAGCGAGGCGCACTCGGGACGGGGCGCGGGGCCGCAAAGCAGGGCGGGGGCGGGCGTCACACGTGGCGGCGCGGCGCCGGAACGAGGGCGCAGCAGGCTGGCTGGCTGCGCTGCCAGGGTCGCTCCGCACACCGTCCCAATGCACAGCTACCAGCGACCGTCAACGTGCAAATCACAAACGAAGGCGGCCTGCCGACGCGGGCCCCTCGGCTGCGCCACGCCGCCCCGCCTTGTCCCCGCCGCAGCCGCCAAGCGTGACGCGGCGCGCAACGTGTGCAGCGACGTCAGCGTCACGCGGTGGAACATCCTGGAGCGCGAGGTCGGCCGCAGGGTGAGCCGCCCCGCAGCGCCGCGGCGCGCACCGCTGGGCCCCACCTAGCTCACACTCCCAAGCTTGCAGCAGCCGCTGCGTGCGCTGCGCGATACCTGGCCAGCCGAGCCACCGATGACCTTGCCGCGCCGGCCCCCACAACGCCGACCCCGCCGAACCCTGCCTCACACCTGTTCGCTGCCCCTCGCGCACTCGGCCCCCTCCCGTCAGCTTGCGGAGGAGCGGGGGCGCGGCAAGGGCGGCAACACCAACTTCAAGGTGCTGGGGCCGCTGGAGAAGGTGTGCGACGAGATCATCATGGCGCACGCCTACCCCCGGCTGGACATGGAGGTGTCCAAAAAGATGAATCACTTGCTCAAGGTGGGGCGGCGGCGGGGGGGACAAAGGGGGCAGGGATGGCGGAGCGGCGGGCCCGGCGCCAAGTGCGGCCACGGGGCATTGGGCCAGGGGAGGAGGGGGGCCGGGGGAGCTAGGCGGGGGCTCACGGGCGGGTCTGCAGCAAGGCGCCTGCTGTGTGCAGCGGCGGCCTGGTCGGGCAGCGCCGAGGCGGCCTGCGTGTCCTTGCCGCCGCCCGTCCCCCGCAGGCGCCCTTCTGCGTGCACCCCAAGACGGGCAAGGTGTGCGTGCCCCTGGACCCCGAGGTCGTGGACGACTTCGACCCCGATGGAGTGCCCACGGTGGCCTCGCTCATGGCTGAGCTGGCGGCGGCGCGGCAGCGCGACGCTGGCGAGCCCGCCAGCGGCGGCGGCGGCGCGGCGGCCAAGGTAGGGCGCGACTCGGAACCCGGCGCCGCGGACCTCCGCCTCCGCCCCGGGCTAACCGCAGCCGATGCAGCTCTTGCCAGCTGGGGTGTGGGGTATCTTGCCTTTGCGACGGGCCCATGCATGCCCTGCGTACCGGATGGGTGTGTTCGTGTTGAAGGAAAGTAATTGAGTAACACGCCCTTTTGTGTGTGTGTGTGTGCGTCGTGACCCCCGCTGCGCCTGTGTTGCGGCTGTGCTGCAGCAGGGGGCGGAGCTGTGGCGCGACACGGCCATGGCGGAGGCGGTGGCCACCTTTGAGCGCTGCCTGCTGGATGACCTGGGCGGCGCCAACAGGGAGGAGCTGGCGGGGCGCACCCGGGTGGCGGTGGCGGTGGGGCAGATGGGCATAGACTTCTGAGCGGCGCGGGATGGGGAGGCGAGGCGAGGCGGCAGGGGGAGGAAGGAGGAGAGCGCGGGGTGGGCTGGAGAGGGGCCGGGGACCCGCGGAGCAGAGTGTGGCCCGGGCGGGCAGGGTTGCAGGCTGCGGCGTGGGCTTGCGGGAGGCAGAAGGGCGGCACGCTGCCCTGGGCGGTGGGAGGCAGGGGAGGAGCGCGAGGATGACCTGGTGAATGTTGAATGATGCCGCGGAAACCGGTGCGATGCGAGTGGCATATTTAGCGGCGCCGCGTGCCATTGGCCAGCCGGCGGAGGGCCTCTCGCGGCGTTGAGCCGGACGACGTCGCGTTGCGGCAATGTGGCAAGGTACGGTTACGTAGCGCGATGAATGCGCATACATGGCAACTGATAGTCAGGCTGAACGCCTCATTTCAATGGATGCCTCGCTGCATCGCGGGGGTTCGTCGTCGTCGATGTAGCCCGTACTTTGACCAGGCTGGCAAAACCGCTACGAAGTTCCAGTCGTTCACAGGTAGCTGAAGCCTCAAGCCAGGAGAATCTCGCGAGGTACTACTCGCTCGCAACCTCTCGCATGGGCCGCTTACACGCAACAAGCGCGTCACACGGCGCTTATATCATCTTTCGTCATGCGGCCCTATCAGGGTCGCACATAACGCGCGCTCCAACAGCGGCCGCAGACCGAACAGCCAAGGCGGTAAAAACGCGAGATGGTCGGCGCACCTCTGCGCACCGTGCACCCCCGGGCTGCAATGGCCCCCGAGATTGCACTCCGGGTTGCACTTGCCCCCGACATGGCACGTTGGCACCCCGGGTTGCACTTGCCCCCGAGATGGCACAAGACACGACGTGTCGCAACGGCCCTCTTCCGTCGTCCTGGGCGCTTTCGAGGAGCCAGCTCTGCACCCACGAGGGCGCCTTTAATTAAGGGGCACGGGGCAGGTTCCCGTACCTATCACCCCTTCGGGGGTTAGCAGTCCCTTCGGGGAGTAATACACCCTTCGGTGCGCCTCAAAATATGACTTGGAGATGACAAGTGACGCCCTTGGCCACCATGGCTGTGAACGGCACCTCCGGATTTCTCAATCCGGCCCCCTTTGACCTTTGACCTTTGGCAGGGCACGGGGCCGAGCCACGTGCGGCCTGGGCAAGGAGCTTTGATGCCGCCACAGGAAGCATGCACGGGGGCACGATGACGCTCCTCCGTGGCGCCGTGCAAGGTGTTGGTGGCAGCAACCAGAGGTGTGCAGCGGGGGCCCCGCTTTCTTGAGAAGAGGACGGAGGGCCGGCCGGAGTACGCGAGCAGCTCTTATGGATAAAGTGTCGGTTTCGCAGGATTGCCGGTACAGGTTCTTGACTTCGTTCGTCTGTTTTTTAGCTGCTGTTATGAAAGTGATGTTCGCCTTTGGCCGCTGGCCGCTGACGCGGTGGCGGCGGTGCCCTTCCCTTCCCCAACGCAACCTGGAGCAAACATGTTCGGCGGGGCAGGCAGGCGTTGAACTTGGTCAGCGGAGGCATGGTGAGCATCTGAGCAACGTTGGCGATGCCAACGTGCAGACAGCGTTGCCCAGCTCCCAAGGGCCATCCCACGCCAGCGGCTGAACAGCAGTCGTGTACCGTCGGTGGTACGTATCTGTGTTGTGGGGGTGCAAAGCACGGCAAGGTAAATGGGTAGACAAACGGCGTATAATGATAAGCTAGAACGAAGCCAAAGAAGGAATATCTGTAACCTGCGAAAACGTGAATTCATTGATATCTCCTGCGTAGTCTGGGATGAAAGGTGACGGCAGGCAGGCCACAAGGCCGAAGACAGGAGTGCGGCTGTGCGGCATACCTGAGCGCGTAACGGCGCGTTATCCAGCCAAACATGTTGAGGGGGTCGGTTGGCTGCTAAGGGCTGCTACTGGCGCGGGGCCACGGGGGTGGCGGGCGGGGGCGATGTGTAACCCGAGGGCGCAACGTTTGCTCTCGCTCGCCCCTGAGCATGCTATGGGCCTTGTTTGCGAACGCCGCGGCCGCTCGCGGCAGCCCTGGCTAGGCGCCCACCGCCTGGGAGGTAGTCGGTGGTCCCCGGGCGATGGCCGTGCGGGCGCTTGGCGCTGCCGCGGCACTCTCGCTCCCACTGTCGTCCCACACCGGTGCGCGCCCACGGATGGTCACGTGCTGACCAGCCGAACCCCTTCGCCTGTATCTTGAGCGGCGACTTGGACCGGGCATGTGCCTGGAAGCTGGTGGTCACCCACAGCCCTAGGCCCTTGGACCTGGGCAGCCACCCATCTGGAGTGCCGCGCCCGGCCGTGACCGTGACGTGGCTCGACAGGTCACAGACTCTCAGCTTCCTCCCGCTCCCATTCCTCGGGGCTCAGTCCCCTTCCAACTTTACATCCGGAATCCCCCGGCCTGCTGCCCAGGTGCTAGCGAGCCTGCTGTATGCCCGCAAGCCTGCCTGCTCACCGCTCCGTCCCTTTTGATTCCCCTTCCACCTCCCCGCTAGGGCCGCACAGGTTGGGGCAGGGCACACTGATGCACTGGCCCCCGCCACCTTCCAGCCAGAAACCCTTGGCGTGGGTCGTTCCCACGGCCTCCACCAGCCCTCCGGGACTGCCAGGATTGCAGGTACAGGTTCTTGATTTTGTCTGTTTCTTACCATGCTGTTCGAGCGAGGCGCTTCAAGAGGCTCCACGCGTGGGCGTGGGGCCACCGCGCTTGTCGGGCTGTCAGCGCGCCGAGGTGCGGGCCGTGGTCCCTTTGCCATTCGCACCGGACCTAGGCTGCTGGCGCGGGGATAGCTTAGACAACGCCGTCCCGCAGGCGCCCACTTGCCTGCAACTCGACCGCACATCATGACCACCGCTGACCAAGTCGCTGCACGCCAACCCCCAATTCACAGGTTCGCATCCCGTCGCGCTTGGGGTGGGCGGGTTCGTTCCCTCGTGCCAGCAGCAGCCATGTCCCTTGTTCGGGTCAGCGTTGTGTAACGCGCTGTTATGCGCCCAGTGAGTCGCCGCCGCTGCAGTCGCTCCTCTTCTGGCCCTGCGGCCTGCTTGCCTCTGTCTGCTGTGTCGTCGTCCCTCTACGCAGGCTACCGCAGGGGGCTCCCCTGGGCTACCGGATATAGTGAATCCTCGTTGTCGCAGGCTTACATCCCTGGCTTCGCGTTAGTGGTACAGTGGGCCCGCCGTGATCTAAGGAGGTAGGGCGACCAGGGGGCCGGAGCCCCCTACGCGCCCTACCTGTCCCCTGGAGTTGAGGGGTTGTTGGGAGTAGTGTGCGCGACCTTTCCCGCCCCCACTGGTGGTCGGCGTCGACGCCCGTGGCCTTGTACTTCGAAACAGCGTGGAAGTCAGTGAAAGGTACCTGAGACAACCGCCATTACTGGCAGCCCAGGGACTCTTAAGACTAGAACTGGCCTCAGATGACGAATCAGCGTGATCTGTGATGGCCGCTCGACCGCACCAGACCGCATAGACAGCGGCGGCAGCTATCCCCATGGTCGTCGCTCGCGCGCGGACTTTGCGACTATCAAAGCGGCGTGAAGCACCGCACCCGGGGTTTGAGAGGAATACGGTATGAAATCAAGAGCCTGTGACTAAACATACAGGGGAAGTAAGAAGCAAGCCAAGAACCGTACCGGGCTGAGGCAAGGCAGACCAGCTAGCTGTCAGCAGCGTCTACGGCACGGCAATGGGCCCCGCGCTGCTGGAGGTTGCTGTTGGCTGCGCGCAGCATATGCGCAGTTTCGTATCATTTCGGAAGACAGGGTTTTTTATCACAGGCACGTGTGTCGTCCAGCTTAGCTGGTCACTGGTGAAGAAGCTGGCGTAGGGAGGGCGCTACAACCGCCAAAGCCACTAAAGGTTATGGGGCAGGTGCCCTCAGGTGGCGGGTGGTGGCGGCTGGCGGACGAGCGACAAGGTGGCCCCAGGGCAGACGTGGCGCACGCATGAGGGGGAGAAACTGAAAGTTGCAACCGGCCCCCACATAGTTTACGACGAACGACAACGTCAAAACCGTGCACATTACAATACGTTGTGCCGTTATCTGATGCGTGTCTCTGCACTGCGCAGCTCGAGAGCTGCTGGTCCGCCTGCACGCATAGCTCATCGAAACATGTCGCATGTCCCCTCTGATGACAACCCTTTTCTGCAATAACAATGCAAGGCGCATTTTTGTATCTGCTGCGCTGCAAAACAACAAAAACTAGCTCCCAGGACGCCCGCGCACAACCAAGAACAGCTGTATGTCTGCACCAGGCTAGTTGCGCACGCCTCATTATTTCATATGTCCAAAGACCTACGGGAATATGCAGTCGTAAGAGAAAAAGGGCTATAGAACACTTTGAGGGCTATACGAAAGTCATCGTCTTGAGTCCTACTCAACCTCTGCACATACCTTGCGTCGTGTTTTATGCATCGTATCGGCATGGGTTAGACTGGGGATTTTATTTTGCCAACCAACATGGCCACACATGCGACAGCGGGGCGGGCGGGACAACGCACTACACGAAAGCTGCATACACGGCAACACTGCTTAATTGCTGTAAGGGACATCGCTCAGAGTGGGGTTGCCGTGCAAACCTCCCCGTCTCCTATGCGGCATTTATGGACACGTTAGCCACGTAGCGCTTCTGACGCTTCTATTGGCGCTGACGGTTTAGTGCGCAACTTTGCAACACCAGCTGCTTACCAAAACGCCATTTCGACCCGACCCGCCAAGACGGACTTCCAGCATACATTGCGAATAGCAACTGCGAATGGAAGCTGTTTCGCTTGTCGCAGTGCCGTCGGCCAGTAGGACCGTAGCTGACCAGCGTTCAACTCAGCCTAGACGGGCGCAACATGCACCAGCATGCTGACTACCAAGGCACGCATGGAGCAGCGTCACCGGCGCCTTTGCCGGTGCGAGGCGCCGTCGTTGTCGTCGATCGAGCGTCGAAGCGTATGATGGCACGCTGCAGAGCAGCCCGCTTGCCTCAGGCACAGCCTCTCCAAGCCATATGCTGCCTTTGTTCCTTGCAGACGCTTGCTAGGGAGGCAGCTGTCCATCGCTCGATGGCCGGCCTGCGCAACGCCGA
Organism: Chlamydomonas sphaeroides; assembly: GCA_001662425.1. Lineage (NCBI taxonomy): Eukaryota > Viridiplantae > Chlorophyta > Chlorophyceae > Chlamydomonadales > Chlamydomonadaceae > Chlamydomonas > Chlamydomonas sphaeroides. Next base: position 48,369 of record BDDC01000239.1, on the reverse strand, counting down.
TGGCACGGGCCGGTGCCCCGCCGACGACCTCGGCGGCGAGCTCCTGCCGCCACAGGCACAGTCGGGCGAGCCAGAACCCGAGGAGCTAGGAGCGGTCCCAGTCGGCAACTTATCTCCGCTGGCCGGGCGCAAGGTGAGATGTCCGCCTACACCCCACGCCGCACATGACCGGAACCCGTCCTCACTCGCCTCGGGCCCAGTCATGCCTCAGCGTGCGTGGGCCCTTCAGGCAACCACAGTCGCATTCTCCTCATGCCCCAGCGCCTACATCCATACCCCTGCAATGCTAACGTGCGCGGTGATTCCAAGGGGGTTGCCGGCGCGATAGCGAGGGGGTGTCAGAAGAGCGCAGAACAAAGCAAGCGCGAGTACGCGAAGGCAGCACGTACGTACTCCAGTGGAGAGCGAGCGTGAGGCAGCAGGGTGCGGGCAAGGGTGGAAAGGGAGGGGGGCGTGACATCCATCAGCATACGTCTATATTTATGACCCAACGGTTACGCATCAACGGCACCTAGCTAGGGTGCCCCTTGCGTTCGTTCGGTGTTGCCCCAGCGCGGCGTGCCCCCGCGCGGCGTGCCGTCGCGTGATTGCACCCCTACCCTACCTCCAGTTGATCGGCATACAGCAGGCAGCCGCTTCGCGTCACCATAAGTCCCAGCAGCCTACATATCAAACGCCGCCATGACCGCTAACGGTAGCAGCATATAGCGTGCCGGCTGGATTTGGCCTACTGCCGCCTGCGTGCAGCACGTTGACCGTACGTTTACTGTCGTACATGTGTCCCCGGCGGCTCCCGCCGCAGCGCAGCGCCCACGCACTTCCGGCGATGCACGCCTGCTGCTGGCCGCTGCCGACGGCGGATGCGTGCGTGTGAGGGCGCTGCGGGCCCACCTGCGGGCCCACCTGCGGGCCAACCTGCGAGCCCACCTGCGCGCACGGCAGCGCCAGCCGCTATCTCTGCCGCTCCCTCTGCGCATGCCTGTCCCACAACGCCTCTGCAGCTGCTGCTATCTAGCGAAAGAACGTGCACAGAGTACATCAGAAACCGGGCGAGGGAGGCGCATCGAGGCAATCGGAGCGAGGCAATCATAGTAGTGAGGCGCAAGACCTGCGGGCCATGCATCATGTGCGCACGCGCATGCGCTTGGCGCCTTCGCAGCTAGCCAGCGGCAACGGAGCACGCCAGCCACCCACGCACTCCGCGCCTCGTGCCCCACCTGCTGCCCTCCTGCACCACGCACCCGCCGCTGCCGCCACTGCCGCAGAGCCAGCCGCAGAGCCAGCCGCACACGAGCGGGGACGACGGAGGCCAACCTCCAGCGCTAGCGGCAGCCCCCGCCCGCGCCGGCGGCCAAGGCGACGGCAGCGCCGCCCTCACAGCGGCGGCCGCTGACGCTTTGCCCGCATCTGGTGCGGCGCCGGGCGGCCTCGTTGGCCGGCGCAGCGGAGACGCCGACGGCGGGAGCAGCCGTCGCGGCAGCAACAGCGCTGCCGGGATCCCGAGCGCGAGCGCTGCGGCGGAGGGTCGCGGTGGCGGCGCCTCATCGCATGACACCCCTCATCAGCCCCTTGCCAACGGCGGCTCGCCAACCGGTGCGGCTCCGCCGGGCCAGCAGCAGGCGAGGCCGGGGCCGTCGGCGCTTAGCGCCGACACCCTGGCGGAGCTGGAGCAGCTGGCGCAGCTAGCCCAGGCGGCGGCCGAGGCGGCGGCGACGGAGGCGGCGCTGCCGTCGGCAGCGGTGCCTGCGGCACCGCCAGCAGGCGGCGGCATCGGCCTGCGCCTGGCTCCCGCGGCCGCCGAGGCGCAACGAGTCCGCTTCGACGGGCTGCTGCCGACGGCCTTTGCGGCCGCCGCAGCCAGGCCCACGCCGCCGCCGCCGCCGCCGCCCCTGCTGCTGGCGGCCGTGGCGGCAGCGCCTGGCGCCGCAGCCGGCTTGACGTCACCGGCGAACAGCCTTGGCAGCAGCCAGGCGCGCCTGCTGCGGCAGCAGTCGCCTGCCACTGCCGGCCTCGCCTCCACAGCAGCCGACGGCAGCGACGCCTACAGCAGTGGCGGCACCACCGCCGACCCGCTGTCGGCGTCGGCCGACGCAGCGCCGCAGCTGGCGGCGCCGTCTCTGGGCAGCGGCCCTCTCAGCGGCGCGCGGGGCGCGGCGCTGCAGCTGTCGCCGGTGACGGACCGCACTCTGTCCACGCAGCTGCTGGCACTTCCCATCGAGGCGCCCAGCACGGTACGTGCGTGTGTGGCCGGGTTGCATATTTGATAGCTTTATCGCTAGCTTGCATTGCTGGATGGCTAGCTGGATGGCTAGATGGACAGCATAGCTAGGGTGCGGTGGCTAGGGCGACCACGCTGCGCTAGGGGGGGGCAAGCTAGGGCGGGCGTCTCTATCGAGGCTGTGGTGGCTTGCAAGCCAGCAAGCACGACGGAGGGTTTGGGTGGAGCGCGCGTACGGCAGACGGAGAGCTGGCAGCATAGGTAGGCCAGCCCCGCCCCCGTAGCCGCCCAAGCCGCCAGCGTGCAGCAGCCGCCGGGAACGGAGCGCGCACGATGGTGTTCGCTGAGGCCGATTGACGCGTAGGCGAGCCGGCACAGCAACACTGGTAGGTAGCAGCAGCAGCCTGCTTGCTGTGCATTGCATTGCCAATTAAAGGCATAGTCTTGCTTGGTCACAGCGCACGAATTTCGTTCGCTGCACGCGCACTGCTGCCCCGCGATCCTCGCAAGCAGCGCCGTCATGAGAACGAAGCAGCACGTTGACCCGAGCGAGCATGGCTACGGGGTGCCGCTCGGTGCTAGCTGCTGTTACTGCGCTCGCTGTTGCGTGCGGCAAATTGCGGCAAAACCTTATGATGATGACCTTTATTAATATGCTCGCTCGCTCGCGGCTATCGATTGTTCATGCATCCTGCGGCCGCAGGCCCAGCTGTCGATCAACAACATATCCACGCCGCTGGTGCTTTTTGGCACCGGCCCGGACCGCACCTGGCCGGAGAAGGTGCAGGTGAGCTGCCTACCCGCGCACTTGCTCGCTCCACCTGCGCGCGCTTCAACCCTTGCTCCTTGCTGCGCCCGGCCCCGCTAGCTGCTCCTATATTGCGTCCGCTCCCCTGCTTGCCCTGAGCCGGGCGAGCCAGCGCTGCTGCAAACAGACCGACCCTGTAGACCCTGCCTCGCTGCCCGGCGGCAGTAGTGCATGCGTGCACGCACCAAGGCCGCGCAGCGACCAGCAACGTTATCGAATCACAGCTATGCTGCCACCCAAGCAGCCAGCGCAGCGCTCCAGGCGGCGGCGCCACTCAATGGCCCGCCTGCCCGCCCCACACCTGCTGCACCCCCGCCCCGCCCCGCACCTGCACCCCCGCCTGGCTGCGGCTGCCAACTTACAAACACGCAGCCCCCATGCAATCAAGCAAACACCTCTACCTACACGTCCCATGCTGAACAGGCCCTCGTTGCCTGCGTTCCCCCTCGCTCCCAGCCCGGCCTGTGCCCACGGAGGCGGCGCTGCCCCGCTCCATGGCCCCACGCCTTTGCCTCTTCGCTCGCGCGCCTTGCTTCCAGCGATTGTTAGCTTCAGCCCGCCCCCCCTCACCGCCGCATTGCCGCCCCTGCAACCGCAAACAGGCGCTGCCCCACGGCATCCACCCACCCACCCGCCGCACCCACACACGCGGACACGGCCGACGCGCCACTCTACCCGGGGCGTGCTGTGCCGCGTGTGGGGTTCAGTTCTGCCTAACACTTGAATACACACACACACCCATTTTATCCGTGTGCCATGCATGCACGCAGGTATTTGCCAACGTCAACGGCAGGCAGGCGCTGCGGCTGGGCGTCTTCTTCCTGCGCATGTCCACCCAGCAGGTGTGTGCGCGGGTGGATGGGTAGACAGGTGGTTGGGGCAGCGTCGTCCATGGCGGGCGGCGAGGCGGGTTGGGGCAGCGCATGCATGCATGGGGTCGGGGTCGGTCGGGGGTGGTGGTGCAGTGCAAGCCGCATGCCGTACGCGCACCCAGCAGCGGCGTGCGTGTGTGGATAGGCAGGTGGTGGGCAAGGTGCGGGGGAAGGGTTGTGTGGTGTAGGGATGGCTGGGTGAGCAGGGGATAGAAAATGACGCCATTCGATTTTCTGGTTGTCGCATTTGTTGTGCGGCGGGGTGGGGGACGGATTGGATGGTGGTGAGCTGCAAGGTCGGGTCTCGGGGGTAGCGAGGGTTTGGGGGGCTGGGCTTTTGGGGGGGGCGCAGACAGCAGGAGCGGCGGGGCCGACGACAGCGGGTGGTGGATTTGTATACGTCGGGTGGGGTAGCTAGGCGACGAGGAGCACTGCGTGTTGGCAGCATGCACGCGGAGGTTGCCAGGGGGTTGGGGATTTTGAGGCTGGCGGCTGCGATGGCTAGGCTGGCGGTTATGCGTGCGGGAGACTTGACCGGGCGGCGGGGTAGGTAGGAGTCAGAAAAAGGGTTCCACACCTGGCGGTCGAAGATAGAAACCACAGGCTCAGGGCCGGGTACGTACGTGCATTCGCAGCTCGATCGCTGGCACCGACTAATAACACAGCCGGCAGCGCACCAGCTGCTGCAGCCGCCGGCTGGCGGCTACCTGCTGGCCGCCGTGTGGTGTCCGGGCGTCGCTTACCGGGCGTGCGTAGCTGGCATCCGATCCCGAGCGAGTGTGGGAGCGTGGAAGGGTGTACCATGGGAGTAACAAAATAGTCGCGTGGAGGGGTCGGGCACGCACGCACGGGGCGTTTCGGGATGGAGAATGCTTGCGGCAATGTGCATGCTTGCTTGCATTTTATTGCGTCGTCCCTATGTCGCTCGGCAGCTGTGCAGTAGGTATGGAAAGAGGGGCCTGGCCGTGCTGTACATCGTGGGGATCAGCGGGGTACGTACGTACGGCAGCAGGTAGGCGGCGGAGTGCAGATTACGGAAGGGCCGAGCGAGGAAGCTGGGGGTAGCTAGTCGGGGGGAGCAGGGCATCGATGCAATTCATGGGGCTTGAGCATACACCAAGCAAGGCGGGATCCGCCAGCAGTGGGTTTGATAGGTGTATCTTGCTCGCAATGCGCCGGGACTGATGACCTGCATCATTGCTTTGCTTGCTTGCTGGCTTGCTTGAGGACCGGCAGCGGCGCACGCATCCCGGCCCTTGTGCGCGTACGGTAGTGGTATATGTATTGGGGCGCCCCGACCTGGCTCCTGGCCCCGTATGGCGGGCCAGTTGGTTATTACATGCTTACTTGGATGTGATGGGCCGCGCCGGCTGGCGTGGCGGCACCGTTCAGCGGCCGGTCCACAACCATCTAGCTGCGTGCATGATGCATAGCCATATGGCGGCGCGCGCGCGGGCAGGGGGATGGACGGAGCCAGCACGGGCACGCACACTTGCACGGCCGGCAGCGGCACAGCGCTGGCATAGGATCCACCGGGACCGCACTGGTCATGGGGTGGCGGCGGATCCGGCATGCGGGGCCCACGTACGGCAGGCGGCACCTGCCTGCCTTGTTAGGAAGGGAGGACGCGCATGCCGCCAGCGCCGGACGCCAAGCTTGCTGCTTGCTGCTTGCTTGCTTGCTTGCTTGGTCGCGCGTTGCGCACGGTGGCCAGCCCTGCTGCAGCTGCTGCGTCGCTCAGGACGACTGCGCCAGAGTGCAGTTAGCTGGTGCAGCTGGCCGGCAGCAGTAGCAGCAGCTAGCTGGGGGTACACCGGGGCCCAGGCAGGCGCTGCATGCCCGCCGGGATAGATAGGTAGATAGATAGGTAGGGCAGCAGCGCCTGCCTGGGTCCTGGTGCACCCCTGGCTCTGGCTAGGGCCTGTCTGCCTGTCTGCCTGCCTGCGTGGGCGCACACCGCAAGTTGGGCGCTGCACTGCGCCGCCGCGCCTGCCTATTTCACTCAAATGAAAGCCGCCTGCCTGACTGCGTGGATGTGCGCGCACATGCACGTGTCTACCCAACACCGGTACCTGCTCACGCACTGGGCGGCGTGCCGCCACCTGCTTCTGCATGCCATGCCGCCTGCTATCCTCGCTCGCCGCCGGCGCAACCACACCCTCTTACAAGCGGCCCCTGCTTCCCCCGCCCTGCTGCCATGCCGCTTCCCACTGCAGCCGCCGGCCTCCCAGCGCGGCCAGCCCAGCAGCAACGCCGCGCTGCGCATGAAGCTGACGCTGGGCGGCAGCGGCACCCTTTGCAAGCGCTTCTCGGAGCCCTGCCATATCGGCGGCTGGGCGCGCGTGGACGACCAAACGCTGCTGGTCTTTCTGCGCACGCAGCCGCGCGCGCAGCAGCCGGCCGACACCCAGGTAGGGTGCCAGATAGCTGGGGATGTGGACCGCGCCGCCATCTACCTATCTATATATTCATCGTGCAGCAGGCATAGCTAGCAGCTCGCTTGGGTAGTGGTGCGCTTAGCTAAGTGTGCTGCCTGCGTGCGTGGCTAGCCGGCGGCGTGAGCATGAAATGCATGCGACGTTTGGGCCTAGCTAGCTACTATCGGGCAGGTTGGCAGCAGGCTTGTTGGTTGTTCTTGCACCGGCTCCGGTGAGCACCGACGTGTCGTCCGTCCCTGCGTGACCCCCCGCCGACGCTATGCCCGACACGCTGTATGTGTGTGTGTTGCGACCCTGCCAAACCCCACGCACGTGCGTATGTGGGACATGCACTGCACCCTGTCCCGCCCCCGCCCCCTCCGCCGCCGCCGCCGAGGAGATTTCAGGCGCGATTGTAGCACCATTGAAACACCCCCCGCCGCCGGGGACTAGGATTGTTGTCTGCACTGGGGCCTTTGCTTGGCACTGCTCTCGCAGCCCCTCCCCATTCTATACCCACTCGCCCCGCCCGCCCCCGGGTGCCGCCACCCTGCCATGTAGCGAGCGAGGTGCACCTGCTGCCAACCAGGCGCATGCAACTGGCCCTCGCCCGCCCCGGCTGCAGGCCATCCTCGACCAGTGCTACCAGCTGCCGACCGCCGCAGCGGCGGCGGAGGAGCAGCTGCTGCCGCTGCCCCCGCCGCAACAGCTCACCGGCGGTGGGGGCATGCTGCTGGGCCCGCTGCTCCCCCAGAAGCACGAGCACGACGCCGCGCTAGGCTCGCCCAACCTCGGCAGTGTGGCGGCCGAGGCTGCGGCGGCGGTGCGCCGGGCGCGGGCGCGGGCGCAGCCGCAGCGGCAGCTGCCGGGGCTCGACCTGCTGTACAATCCGCTGCTGCAGCAGGACATGGCATTGCTGGGGCCCGGCGGCGGCACCCGAACGGTGCGTCTACCCGGTGTTGCACCGCCGAGGCATTTCTGTCTTGTCTAGACAACCGAACCAGCGCCACCTGTGCCCACGAGCTCTCCGCTTCGAAAGCAGACAGGAAGCAGATAGAGCTTGCTTGCTTTGCCGTTACGACAGGCGAGCGGCTTACGCGCAAATCTTGCGGCTTCGCATGACAGTGTTGCCCGACACTGCTGACTGCTGGGCGGCCAGCCCCCGCCCGTAGCGCCAGCCTAGCCTGCCAGGCACCTGCATGTCGTGGCTATCACGGTCCGTCCGCCGCTTCCGTCCCCTGCTGACCACAACCTTGGCTGGAGGGCCATGCATTGCGTCCCTCGCCGCGCTCATCACCACGCACGCACTCACAGCTGCTCGGCCGCAGCGGCAGCCAGCCAGCAACCCCAACTCGCTTCGGCCTGGCTCCGCTGGCGGGCGGCGCGCTGCAGCAGCACCAGCCCCTGCTGCCGCTGCCTCTCGACGACCTAGGCCCAGGCGTCCTGCTGCCAACTAGCTCATCAGTGGCTCCGCCGCTGTCCCACTCGCATGCAGGTGGCGGCGCGCAGCTCGCCAGCCGCGCAAGGGGCCGACGGCGGCGGCCTCGGCAGCAGCGGCAGCGGCGGCCTGCTGCCAGGCGCGGGCGGCTGGCTCTCGTCGATGCGCTTCGCCGCTGCTGCGGCAGCCGGCGACCGACTGATGTGTGACGCGGACGATCACCAGGCCTTTCTGGGCCATGACACCGACCCCTACATCGGCGGCACACTATTACTCGGCGACAGCATCCAGCCCCTGCAGACGCCAGTGATCCTGCGCATGGGGCAAGCGCCCGGCGGCTCGCCGCTGGCGGCGGCAACCGGCGGCACCGGCGGTCTCCGCAGGTCGCTTGCTGATGTTGATGCAGCGGGTGCAGGTGGTGGTGGCGCCGGTGGCGGTCTGGCGGCGGCGAGCCGCGCCAGCGGTGCGCTGCTGCAGCAGCTGGCGATGCTGCAGCAGCAGACGGCGCAGTGGCGGCAGCACGGCAGGGAGATGGCGGCGCAGGCAGACTCGCTTGCTGTCAACGAACAAGTGCGTTTGGGGCGGGGGGCGGCAGGGTGCTAGCTAGCGCATGCCGGCGGGGGAAGCGCATGCGTTGGTGCTCTCTTGCGACGTGCCCTGTTGAGCGCACTCAGAGGCAACCATGCACAGCAGAGACAGCTAGGACACAACCGATAGATAGATAGGCGGGCATGCATGTATGATCGCAGTGTGTGCGCTGTCTGTCTATCTAGCTGTCTGGCTCGCTACATGCTGTCGTGCGTGCGTACATCGATCGCAGCGTTGCAGCGCCGGGCGGTCTTGCTGCTGCAGCAGCCTAGCAGGAAAGCATTGCGGTGGTTCCTGCCACCCATCCTCGACTAGCGGCATGCGTAGCGTGCACATGCGCGCGGGCACGCATGCTCGAGCACCGGCGCCCAGCAGTTCTTGGTATGACCTACATGATCTTACCATAGCGAGCCGCACGCCTATCCCATCCTCACACCTGTCCGCAGAGTCTTACCTCCTGCACGAACCCGGCTAACCCCAACACGCAGCAGGGCCCGGGTGACGACGCTGCGGATGCTGAGGACGAGCGTGGCGGCCGTGCCTCGGGCGGCGGTGCAGCCGGCGTCGGCAGCTCCGCCGCCGCTGGCATCGGTGCCGTGCGGCTGCCGCTCGACGTCCGCGACCTGCGGCCGCAACCCACCGGAGGAGGCCCCGCCTGGGGCGGTGCAGGCCTATTGCTCGCGGGCAGCGGCAGCGCCAACCGCATTTTGCTGCCCGACTCGCCGCCGCTGCTGCAGCAGCCGCAGCCTGGGCCGATGCAGTCTGCCACCTCGCTGACCGGGCCAGGGCCTCGCGTGATGCTGCTCGGCCGCCCGGGCTCCAGCGGCGGCAGCGGTGACGGCGGCGCCGCAGGCGGCCGCCAGCCGCACCTGCAGCAGTCGCGGCAGCAGCTGGGGCTGGCCCTCCCTGCGTCTGCCCGGCAGGACCGCGGCTTGGCACGCGCGCCGCCCCCGGGCGTCGCCGACCTCCTGGCCTCCCCAATAGCCGACGGCGGCAGCAGAGCCGGCGGCGACGCCGCAAGCCTGCCGGCGGCGGCCGCGCCTCCGGACCAGAAGCGCCTCATGCTGCTGCACCATCTGCAACAGCAGCTGCAGCAGCGGGCCGCCGGCGGCGCTGGCGGCAGCGGCTCGGGCCGGCTGCTTGGGATCGCTGACATGGACGGCGAGCCCCCCGCCTCCGAGCCCGCCACGCTGCTGTGGTCCTCGCACCCGGCGCCCTCCGCCTCAGACGAGCGAGGCGGCCTCCTCCGGCCCTCGCTGCCGCAGTCGCTGTCCTTCCGCCACAGCGGTACGGAGTCCGCAGCCTCGCCCTCACTTGCAGCGGTCGGCAGCGCCCGCTCGGGCTCGGGTTTCCGCGGGGACGCGGCGCTTTGCGATCACGGCCTGCACAGTCGCGGCAGCGGCAGCGGCAGCGGCACGCAAGGCCAGCAGGGCCAGGCGCCTGAGGCTGCTGGCGGCGGCGGCCAGGCGGCGGCGGCGCGCGGCAGGGCGCGGCCGCTGCAGCTGCAGCAGCTGGCGGCGCCGGGTGGCAAGCGGCAGCGGTCGCTGGACGGCACGCCGGTGACGTCTGTGGAGGACGAGGACGAGGAGCTGGGCAGTGAGGCGGAGGAGCTTGATGGTGAGGACGGCGGGCGCGACTACCGTGCGATGGAAGGCAAGTGGCTGAGGAGGAGGCCAAGCGGAGGCGAGGAGGGCGTGCGCAAGAGGGAGGGGACGGCAGTGCAAGGGCTTCTAGGATACACATGCATGCGGTTCGCGGCTCGCATGCACGTACGTGTGGCCATAATAGCGAGCGTGTGCGAGGGTAGCAGGGCAAAGCAAGCCAGCAGCGCGGCAGAGCAAAGCGAGTCGGCAGCGCAGTAAGCGCAGCAGCTGGCGGACACGTTGGAAGCCCGAGGAGCTGAACGCTACCGCGGTCTATCTGCCCAGCCGTCGTCACGGCAATCGCATTAGTAATGCACAGCCCTCGCATTACCTGAGTTGGATCGAGCCAAGCTGCGTGCTCGGACGCTAGCTACGTAGCACTCATCGCCATTTTAAAATTGTTCTCCCGCTGCTGCCTGCCGCTCCCACGCGTGCGCCTGCAGGCTTGGCGCTCGCGCCGCCGCGCCTCGACTCCGCCGCCGCGGCACTGCGGCACCACAGCAGGCAGCAGGCGAGTACGCCGCCGGCGCATTCACCTGGCTGCTGCTGCCCTGCCCGCCTGCGTTCTGCCTCGACTGTGGATCACTGCTGGCTGCGGGTGCTGCATACGAGCGCGCGGCGCCTGCTGGCTCGCAGCCAATTGCGCTTGGCACCACCACTGCTCGCGAGTGCCGGCCCAGGCAGCGGTGTCGGGCTCACTGCGTCACATCGACCGCTGCTCCGCACCACTGCTGCCGCCACCCAATCCGAGCACTGGTCCACGATCAGCGGCGTGACGCGCTGCGAAACAGCGCTCAAGCGAGCCGGCTGCTGCTTGCAACAGCATCCAGCCGAGCGAGCACAACAGCTGTCCGCGGATAGCTTCTGTGTCTTACAACCTCCTGCTCGCTACCTCCCTGCCACGCCTCAGGCCGCTCGCACCGCGGCGGAGGACCCCCTCGACGGCATGATTGTCAACGTGGGCGGCTCCCACATGCGGCTGGTGCGGCTGCCGCTATCTGCGCCGCTCGACGCCCCCGGCGGTGACGGCGACGACGCGGAGCCGCAGCCCCAGGGCCCTCCGCACCTGGCCGTGCGGCTTCGCAGCGGCGCCCACGTGGCCCTCAAGCCGCTGGGCGCTGCGATGGCGTCGCAGCTGCTGGCGCAGCTACAGGGCCAGCAGCAGGACGGGCCGCTGCTGCTGCAGCCGGCGCCGCTGGAGGCGGCTAGTGAGGCGAAGCACACGGGCGGCGGCGGCGGCCACGCCCGACGAGGCTACCGACCGGCTGCTGGGATGCAGCAGCTCCAGGGCGACGGCGGCGGCGACGGTGGAGACGCGGCGGCGGTGGCGGGCTTACAGGAGCTGGCGGCCGCCGCCGGTGTATCGCTGCCGGCGTCGCCTGAGCAGCGGCAGCAGCCGTCGGCCCTGCTGCTGGAGCTTTTGCGGGAGCGGGCGCTGGCCCGTGGCGCCGCCCAGCCACAAGCGGGTGGCGACCCGCAGCGGGCCAGCCCCCGCGCCGCTGCTGCGGACGACGCGCCAGCAGACAGGGAGGGCGCCGGCGCGCTGCAGGTGCTCGCGAGGCCGGGTGCCGGGGCGGCGACGGCGGAGATGCAGCAGCAGATGCAGCAGCAGCAGGCGCCGGACGCGCACCACCGTGAAACGGCGGAGCTGCTGCTGCTACTCGGCCGCCGGCGGGATGAGGGCGGCGCGGGGCGGCCGCCGGGCAGGCCCGGTGGCTAGTCCGGGGCGACGGACGGACGGCTGTGGGCGGTGCGTGTGGCTCGGGGATGGTGAGCGTGCTGGGCCAAGCTCGCGTGAGAAAGGAAACCGGGTTGCTGGGGTCGGGAGGGTTGCTTTCGCTCGTGTTGCGATGGGACGCGACAATGCCCATCACCTGCGAGGTCGCTCGTCGTTAAGAGAGCGGGGCGCGGGGCGGAGGTGGCAGGGGGCCGTGCATGGCATGCCTGCTGCCGGGTATACCTGGCAGGGGCAAGGTGCATGCATGTCGCCGCATCTGGGCACGTGCGGTGGCAAGTTCAAAGTGCTGCTTTAGTTCGCTGTGTGTCTGCTGCTGTTTTGCTACTATTTTGCGAGGTCTGCGATTGGATGCCTCAGGGTCTGCCTGCCAGCCCGCGCTCGGGCGGCATAGAATGCTGAAAGCTCCCGGAAATCAAATCACTGAGCAATGCCTCTTGCAAATGCTGCTAGGCCCGCGCAATGGCGCCCATGTCTCGCTTACGTTGACCGAAGTCCATGCAGGCAGATAAGACATCGCATCGAACAAACGGACGTCTGATGGTGCGCTGTGCTGTTGGTCCAGCCTGAGAGTCCAGCCCGAGAGTCCAGCCTTAGCCTCCTCCGTGCAGCTCCGTGTATATGTGCGTGTGTGCGCCTGTGCGTGGGTTCGTGGGCCTTTGCACAAATGACGCCAACGGCTGGTCAGCCAGGCCAACGGCACTTGCACGCCGCCGCCCTGGTCGTTGGTTGTCGGTTGCGCTTCGTTCGGGCTGAGGTCACATGTGCGCCCTTGCTACGGCAGGCCGCGTGTGTGTCGGATTTGCCGTTGTACGGCAGACTCGTGCGTGTGTGGCGGTTTCGTGACGTCTGTCTTCGTGCTGGCGCACTCATGGTAGCGGGGTAGGCGTACGATGTCCTTGACTAATAACAGGTTTGCCAGGCGGGGTGGGTGCGGCCGGCCGGCCGGTGCGACCCAGGCGGAGGGCGTGTGCGGGGTAGGCGCGAGCTGCGTCGCGTGGCTGCGCTGCCGCAGCCTGCAGGCTGCTGGCTGCTGGCGCTGCGCCCTTGCTTATCCATGCCGGCTGCTGCTGGGGCCAAACTGCCTGCTGTCTCCCTTTCCATGCGCGCTGGCGCCTTGCGGCCCTATCTAGCGCTCTATCTTCGGTGCGTGGGTGTCGGGTAGGTGGCACGGGAGCCGCCGGCTTCCCTGCCTGCGTGTACGTTGCGGGTTTGGAGTTGTCTAATCGACAAGGGGTGGGGTCCTTGCGTGTGGGTGTGAAAGTGGGGAAGGGTGATGGAAAGCGGCGGCTTCCTACGATCACGAAATGGGGGCCTGGCGGGGCCCCTGGCCTGGATGGATGGTTGCCACGCACGGCCGCTCTGATGAGGTGCCGAACGTGCGGGGATATTGGTCTATCCATCTATACGTCCATCAATCAAGATCCAGAGGCAAGTCACGTGCGCCTGCAATGCATTGCAATGCAACCCCACATTGCATTTTATCCGAGGGCCGGGCCAACAAGGCGTGCCGCCTGTGCACCCCGCCCTCACGAACCCCCGAGCGCGCATGGCATGCCATGCCCGGGAGCCCGGGAGGCCTCCCGGCGGGGCCGTGCATGGTCGCGGCGCGGCTGTTGTCGTTGGGGTCAGGCAGTGTGACTGGAACAACACGGGAGCAGCAGGCGGTTGTAACCACCCCTGCTGTCCTTGGAGATCCAGCCTGTCCATGAGCAGCGGCCCCAGCTGTCGTGCGGGTGCCTGGGTGGACAGAGCCACGGTCGGCCCTGCGCTACGCCACCGTTGCCATACGAGGGCCAGTGGGCAGTCTGCAGTCCCACGTCGGCCGGCAGCGCCTCGCTGGGCATCGGCGGCATTGGGTCTCAGCAGAAAGCCATCGCCGCAGCCCCTGCTGGCGGTGCTCGCGGCAAGGAGCCCGCAGCGGAGCCCGCAGCCCTCGCTCGCTGCGCCGCCGTCAGCAGCGCTGCAGCTGCAGCTACAGCTGCAGCGCAGCCAGCCGCCACCATGTCCCCCCCGTACAGCGCCGTACAGCGCCGTACAGCGCCGGGCAGGAGGTGCCATGGGGCGCTGCTGGTGCGCCGCTGGTCGGGGGCCGAAGGGCTGGTTCTACAGTAAAAGGACGTACAGCTGCTGCAGCCGCTGTCATGGCGCGGAGGTGGGGCGCTGGCGGCCCCGCGAGGGTCGCGTGGCACGAGCTGAACAGCTGACCGCCCGCTGGTCGCTGCCAGCTTGCCAGCTGTTGAACTGCACACCAGGGCTTACAAGCGCGCGCGGGGGTGCGCGGTGCCCATCCAGCAGGCAGCCCGCCTGCAAGGCCCCACGGTCGGTTCCCGCACGCTGCACTCGGCGTGTGGCACAGGCAGGCGCCGGCAGTGCACGACCGCATGCCCATCTACGGAGTGCGCCAGGCGCAGCTCAAGAGGGAGTGCACCGAACTAACCCGCCCAGCGCGGTGTCGCCGCTGCCGCCGCCGCAATCACACGCCTCAGGGGCGCCGGCCGCTCCATCGCACGGCGCACCACTGCTGGCACCCCACCGCATCACCCACACCCGCGAGCGCCGCGGGCCCTGACAGCCCCGCCGCACGCCATCCCCCTCGTCTCGGCATCTCCCACAACCGCACGCCCCGCCTGCACCGCAAAACCACCCCCAGCTGCTGCCGCTGCAAAACGGGAGGCACAGCCAACCCCACCGCGACGAGTCCGGTACCACAAGGAAGATGCCCAAATCGCGCGCCGCGCCTGGCCGACATAGCCATGCCCTGCTGCATCACTCGGTGATGGTAACGGCAGTGAACATCTCGGGCGAGGGCGGCCCCTCCAGCATCGTCATGGTGTTGGGGCGCTTGGACTCGCTGCCAGAGGAGCCCGAGGAGCTGGACGAGCTGGTGCCGTGGCTGGCGGCGAACGCCTGGCTCTTGGTCCAGCCCTCGAAGTCGGCCTTGCTGGCCCAGTAGGTCTGGCAGAGCATGCAGCAACACACGTGTGTGTCCGATGAGTGCATGGGCGGCGGCACACGTCGCATGTGAGCAGATGAGCACAGGATCATGGGAGGGAGGCGGTGAGGTAGTGCAAAGTGGGCGGCGAAGCGGGGTCGGCAAGGCTGCGCCGGCCGCAGACGCGGGGCGAGGGCGCATCCTGGGACTGAGGCGGGAGGTGCGGCAGGACGATGCGACGAGGCGCGTGCTCTTAGTGCAGCGGGCCACTTGCCTGGCTGATGTACTTGCCGGGCACGTTCTCGCCTGCGGCAGGGCCCCGCGGACGGTGCGGAGGTGAGCGTGGGCAGCACTGTAAGCAACCCTGGCGCTTGTGTACGGCAGGGTTCAGGCACGGCGTGGACGACGACACGCGCCATGCGCTGCTGGGCCCAGGCCCTGGCTTCAGCCTGGCGCTTGTCCCGGTCCGCGCCAGCGGGGCCTGAGCGAACTCTTACATCGCAGCATGGCGAAACGCACGAAGCCGGGCATCTGCTTAAGGCGGCTCTCGCGCGACTTCCACATCTCCTCAAAGTCGGTGAAGCTCTCAGGCTTGACCTGACCACCACGCCGGGGTCAGATAGAGCGGCGGCGACATGAGCGCAGGGCGGTGTCATGGCCCTCAATGATCCAGGATTCCAGACCCCGGCGGCTCGCGCTGGTGCTGGTGCTCATGCCCATGCTGAGGTCTGTCTGAGGCCTGCCGCATACCTTGAACACGTTCATGACAACGTAGTAGTTTTGCTGGGAGGATGCTTCCTGCAGGCGGGCCGGGTTCGGCAGGGGTGGTTGTTGGACACGGCGCCGAAGGTACCAGCGGGACTGGGCCCTTGGGCGTGCATGGCGAGGTTCTCTGCCATCGGGAACGCATTGTGCGGTGTGTCTCCGCTGGGCAGGAGCTACCGCGCAAGGTCGACGTATGGGACCGGAGGGACCGTGTGGTTGGGAGGTACCGAGGTGTGTGGGCGGTACGCTTGGACAAAACCCCTGAGCTCATATTGCACAGACAGATGGTGGTGTTCGACAGCCCCACAGCGTGAAGTAGGCGTCAATCGATTGGCCCAGGGCGTCGCGGGAGGTGCATCCGCGACATACACCGCACGCCGAGACGCGCATGCGTACGTTGTCGCTATCACTATTATCTCACGTGTGCAGCGCTAGCGCGGACAGCGACCGTCGCCCGCCGTGCCGGTCTGCAAGGCGCGACACGCGAGCCTGCACGCGAGGAGGACTGGAGCTGCATTTTTGGTCTGGGAAAGTGGCGTGCAGGTAGCGCCGATATGTGTGTCTAACATGTCACCTCGGGTCGGCTACTTGGGGCGAGGCGAAGGGGGCCGATCCGCTCGGCGAGCTGTCATGTCGCCACTCTCGGCCATGCTACCATGATACACTCGCTAGTACTTAACAAAGCTACTCAGCTGGCTAGCAACACAGAGCAGAAGAGCGAGGCACCGCAGCTGGACATGCCCGTCATACCCTAGAAGAAGCCAAGGAGACGTATGCGGAGAGCACCTGTCAGCAGGTTGCTAGGGCTCCAACCGCGGCCAGCGGCGCCTCGGGAGACCGACGGTCGCGTAGGCGCAAGGGCCGCATGGCTTGACCTGCTGCGCTACGCCCACTCCTCGCTGGCGCGCAGCGGCCAAGCTTCTAGCGGCCACGGAATCAACGGCATCGGGGCCGCGTCTAGCTCAAGCGCCGGGCTAGGCAGCCCCGTCGACGGTGCTGGCGGTTCCTCGTTAGCGACGCCCTTCAGCGAGCCGCCCCGCGCTCCAGCCCACCTGCCATGTGGTGGCGCATGTCCAAGCCCTCAGCAACTTGACACGACCCCCATCAAAAGTATCAGCGCCGGCGCCTGCGACGTCGGCCTGCGCCGCCCGCCGCGGCACTTGTCGCAAGGCCGCAGCGCATGGCCGCCATCAGCGGCGGGGTGGGCGGCCTGGCCGCAGCCCTCGCCGCCAGCCCCTTGGCCCATGCCGCCCCGCTTGCTGGCCACCTCTGGCAAGGCCGCCGCCGGCAAGCGAGCCGGCGCCCCGCCGGCTCCCGACGCGGCCAAGGCAGCACGTCGCTTGACCGACACCTTGCCCTCAGTCGCCGCGTCACCCCACGGCAACACAGCGCCAGCGCACCCGCCTCCAGCGTCCTCGGGCAGCGGCCACGCCGGCGGAGGTGAGTCGTCCGCTCCCGGCACAGGCGGCGCCGGCGCCGAGGCGCCGGCAGGCGCGCCTCACGCGCCGCAGGCGCCCACCCTGCGGCGGGAGCTGCAGCACAGGAGCCTGCGCCTCAACCCCGAGCAGAAGGCGGCGGTGCTGGACATGAGCCCCATCGTCAGCGTGCATGCGGGGCCCGGCAGCGGCAAGACGCGCATGCTGGTGGCTCGGGTGGTGGAGCTGGTGCTGGTGAGGAGGAGGCGGGGTAACCTTGGACGGCGCAGGGC
>BDDC01000239.1:0-22296 GCA_001662425.1 Chlamydomonas sphaeroides | reverse complement strand
AGCCCCCCCCAGCAGCCCCTCCGCCGTGCCGCCCTCGCCGCCCGCCCCCTCCAGCCCCTGCAGCCCCAGCCCCGAGTCCCCCCGCTGCAGCCCCTCGCCCTCGCCCTCGCCCGCACCTGCACCCGCGCCACCAAACACCTCGGCCAGCTCCGCCGCCGACGGCCCCGCAGGCTCCGCCGCCACGCTCACCGTCCCAGTCCCAGGCCCCGAGGGCACCTGCGCCCGCCCACGCCCGCTCCCCTCGCCGTCGCTCCCCTCCTCCTCGTCGCTGTCCTCGTCGTCCGTGCCCCAGCCCGAGCCCCCCGCCTGCCGCCGCGACGCCGCCTGCTGCGCCTGCTGCGCCGCCAGTACGGCAATCATCTTGTCCACACTGTCGGCCATGCCCAGCATGTCGTACGGCATGCTGAGCGCAGCACGCGAGCCCAGCATCATGGGGCCCAGCCCCAGGCCCGCCAGCCCCTCCGCGCCGACGCCGACGCCGCCACCGGCGCCCGCCTCCACGACCCGCACCTGCCGGCGTTGGGGGATGACGATTGGGAGTTTGGGGGATGACGTTTAGGAGTTTGTTCCGCACGCCTGGCCCAGCCGCCAATGGCGCCCCCAGGCCCAGGCCCCACCAAGGCGCCCACCCATGCACCCATGCACCAGGCGCCACCCGGGCACCCCAAGCCCCCCCACCTGGTGCCTCACGCACGTACCTGAAGCTGCTCGGCACACGAGGGCACCGCCAGCGCCACCGGCCCCGCCTCCTCTCCCATCCAGTCCTCGCCGCCGCCGCCGGCCCCGCCCTCCAGCAGCGCCGCCAGCGCCGCCTCGGGCTCCGCCAGCTGGCTCGACCCCAGCCCCAGCTCCTCCCAGCTGAACAGCCCCGGGCTGGTTGTGGCCAGCAGCGGGTTGACGTCCATCAGCCGCACGCCGCCGCCGTCCGAGGGCACGTAGGCGTCGAACGCGTCTGGCGGACAGGCATGAGGGGGAAGGGGAGTGAGGACGGAGGAGGCCGGGGACAGGTCTCAGTGGTGCTCCAGAATGCCCCGCTGCCTAACCAGGCATGTGTGGCCGGAGCGGGTGAGATGAGGTGCGCGCTCAGCACGCAGCACTCACAGTCGCGCAGCGCCGGCGCCGCCGCGTCACGCATGGCGCCCTCCCAGAACCGCCACAGCCTCCGCCGCACGTCGCACACCGCCTCCGCCGTCAGCGCGGGGAAGGCCTGGCTCACGTCGCGCTGGCTGGCGCCCAGCAGCCGCCCGGCTCGCACAAAGCACCTGTGCGGGGCGCCACGCGTGCGACTTAGCGCCACCCTCACTGGTTGGGCATGGCTATCCCGCAAGCCAGGCATGTGATCGGCAGCACACGCTGCGGCCGACGCCTGACGCCCCAGCCGCACCCAGCCGCTAGGCTTCCGGCGTGCCGCGTCTAGCGCCGCCACGCGGGCAGCGGCCCCCGCACCTGAACTCCCGCTCCGGCCGCAGGTTGTGCCACTTCTTGAGCACGAGCACCGGCCGCAGCGCCGCAGCCGCTGCCGCCGCCAGCGAGCCCGGCCCCGGCCCGGCGGCCGCATCGCCGCCGGCTCGCGGCGCCTCGCCCGCCTGCGACGCCGTGTCGCCGACACAGCCGCCGGGCCCGGCCGCCGCCCCTTCCCCTTCCCCGGCGGCCGTGCTGCACCCCGATGGCACCGGCGACGGCGACGGCCGCACGCTGCCGGCGCCCTCCGCCAGCGCGCTGGTGGCGCTCGACAGCTGCGCGGGGCCTGGGGGCGGCTGCGGCTGCCGCCCACTCGCGCGGGAGGCTCCGGCGCTCGCCTCCGCTGCTGCCGCCGCCGCCGCCTGCTGCAGCAGCGTGACGTCGTGCGCCACCCTGTCCGAGCTCTTGAGCAGCAGCATCACCTGGCGTACGGCATGAACGGCGCAAAGCAACACCGCCACACGGGCTTGACGTTCACGTGCGGTGTGCGTGACCTCGCATAAAGCGCCTGCGCAGCCCCACCGCAGCCGCACTACACCCATTTCTGGTCCCTGGCCCCATGCACCGCAAGCGCCTGCACCCCGCACCGCAGCCCTGCCCGTGCACCACCCAGCCCCCACCATCTGCCCACCTGCTCCGCGTTCCTGCACGCCAGTGAGGCGGTGGCGCTGACCCACAGCGCGTCGCTGGGCGCCGACCAGTTGAGCTTGGGCAGCACCGAGCCGCCCAGCGCCAAAACGGCGCCATCCACCGCCGCACGCAGCTCAGGGAAGCGGTCCGTCCAGGGCCGCCCCGCGCCCCCGCCCGCCGCCTCGCTGCCCGATGCGCTGCTGTCGTCGTCGCCGCTGTCGTCGTCGCCGTTGGCGGCGCCGCGGCGGCCCTGGGGCTCGGTGGCGGCCGAGTCGGCGTGGCCGGTGGCGGCGAGGGTGCTGCCGCTGAGCACGCCGCCGTCGGCGGCGCGCAGCGGGCCGCTGGGGCTGCGCGCTGCGGGCTCAGCGGCCGGCTGTTGCTGAGCGCCATCGCCCCAGTCGTCGCGCCGGTAGTCCCCTTCGGTGATGAGGCCGGCGTCGATGCGGTCAAGGACCGGTACCTGCGATGGGTACGTGACAGCCACGGACCGGTATGACCACTCCCCTACTGGACGCCTCTGCCACGCGCCGTGCAGTTTGCTTCTGAGAAAGGTGTATTTGGCAGGCGTGGCCGCCGTCGTACGGTCCTCGCCCGGCCTCACCGCGTCCGTGTCGTCGGGCAGGAAGATGCCATCCTCCGCCAGGTACTCCAGGAACCCGTCCGGGAGCGGTATGACCACAGCCTTAAGCGCGTGCGCCTCGTGACTAGAGTACCAGGAGGGAAGCTGGCTGGCTACTAACGGGTTGCTGGCCGTGGACGGCGCGGCGGCCGCGATGGAAGGCATCTGAGCGCGCCTGCCGGACCACATCGCAAAGCAGCCAATCGGGCTACGGTAGTTCAGATGCAGGCTGATATGGCAAGTGGGCCTGCAAAAGCTAAGCTCACTGCACTGGCCCGATCCAGCGTGTTCGAGAACGTTTGTGCGCAGCGTTGTGCAGCTTTCAGCATTATTTGCACAGTCATATGTATCACCGGACGTATCACAGCTGTCGACCATAATCGCCCTCTGTACGCGTTTTGCCGGCATCGGTTGGCCGCGCGCTGCTGTCTTGCTCAACGGAAGCCTGACGTTCAGTCATCAGTCTTAGTTCCGACAGCTCCGGACCAGCCGTCGGCGCTCGGAGTGGGGAGGCGGCCTGCGTGGCAATGGCGGAGGTTGGCGGAGGGCTGCGTTCTCGGCCACTGCAGCAGCGCAGCTGCCGGACAGCTAGGTTTGGTCCATGGCTGCCACGATTCGTGTCGGGCCTAGCAAGACCTGCCGGCTCCCTGTCGTCGGAACCTTCCCATGGCAAGCCCACGACGCGGCGGCTGTCGCCGGCCATCCTCGCCGCCTCGGCAGACGGCCAGCCCGCCGTGCGCCTCAAGCGCAGCGGCGCCAACACGGCGACCACTGTGGAGCGCCGAGCCGCCGACGTAGCAGTGCTCGGCGGCAGCGCCACGGCCCTCGCCGCGGCCTACTCCCTGGCCCGGCGCGGCAAGAAGGCAAGCAGCCCGCCCTGCCGCAGCTGCAGCTCCCCTACGGCACACGGCCGCTTCCGCCGCAACAGTTGCAGCCCGAGGCCTATGCCAGCCGTGTGCGGCCCAGCGCCAGGCCCTAGCAGCCCACCGCCGCTCCGTTGCCGCTGCCGGACCCCGGCCCCGCAGGTGGTGCTGCTGCCTAATCTGGGCATCGAGGGGCCGGCCTCGCCGTCGCCCGAGCTGTTGCGGCCGCTGCGGCTGCTGCACCCCGACCCCGCCGTCACCAGGTCAGGACCCCACAGCAGCACCCGGTCCCCGATCCTACAACCTGCCCCTCCCCCGGTCCAACAAGCCCAGCCCCCGCCTTACGGCCACCATGGCCCTTTCTGCCGGCCACCCCGCGCCACCCCTGTCGCACGCCGCATGCCTGTCCCATCGCACGCCGCACTCCCACCCCCCACCCGCCCGCCACGCCGCCGCAGCCTGACGGCCGAGGCCGCGGCCTACTGGCGCGGCCTGCAGGTGCAGGCGGCGGGCAGCGGGCTGGAGCTGCTGGCGCCCTGCCGCTGCCTGGACCTGGGCCAGGCGCGCGGCGGCGGCCCCGCGGGGGAGCTCATGGGGCGCCTGCAGGACAGCGCCCGGGTGCGTGGCTGCCTGGATGCGTGGCTGCGTGGACGCGTGCGTGCGGGGTTGCTGCCTGGGGTGCTGCCTGGGGTGCTGCCTGGGGTGCTGCCTGGGGTGCTGCCTGGGGTGCTGCCTGGGGTGCTGGGGTGGGTGTTGGGGTGATGTCTGGGGTGCTGCCATGCATCCGTGCGTGTCGGGGCCTGGGTCGGAATGCTCGTGTGCGGGAGCTGGGCGCCTGGCGCCCTCCTGGCGCGTGCTGGGCCGATGCCGCCGGCGTCCCTCTTGTCGCCTAGCCCCCAGGCCGCGGGCGTGCGCGTGGGCTTCCTGCGCAGCGAGGAGCTGTGCGCGCTGGTGCCGCAGCTGAGGCTGCAGGGCGCCACGGGCGGCCTGCTGCAGGTGGGGCCGAGGGCCGGGCGGGGCCGACATGGCGGGGGCCGCGGCGGCCGTCGGGGCGTGCCCAATGCTCCACACCGCACGCGCCTGCCCCCTGCCCATGGCACCCTGCCAACTTGCCCCCGCTCTGCCCCACCCGCCCCCCGCCAGCCCGAGGGCGGCGTCCTGCACGCGGGCGCGGCGTCGTCGCTGCTGTCGGCGCTGTGCGAGCGGGCCGGGGTCATGGTGCGCGACCGCCTGGTGCTGCGAGGTGCGGCGCCGACGGCACCGGCTGCAGCCGTTGCGTGCTGTGAGGGCAGCGCGCCCCATGCCGGGCTGGCTCGAGTCGGTTGGTGTGTCGGCAGCTCATTGCTGCTGCCTGCAGTCCGCCTGCCGGCCCCCTGTGCGTCTGGCCACGCGGGCCAAGCCTGCCTGCCCGGTTCACGACCCTCGTCCCTCGTGTCCGGCCGGGCCATGCCGCAGGCTGGAAGGACGCGGGCGGGCACTGGGTGGTGCGGGCTAGCGGCGCGCTGGCCCCCGAGGCGGAGTCCATCTTCGAGGTGGGCTGGGGGCACCCGTTGTACCGTAGCCGGCCGCGCCGCAGCTACCCGATCGGCCACGTGCGTCAATCCCGCCCGCCCGCCACTCTGCCCCACTACCCCTTTGTCTTGCTGCTGTCAGGTGGAGCAGCTGCTGCTGGCGCCGGAGCCGGGGTCGGGGCCGGGCGGCTGGCCGGAGCAGGCGCTGCGCATGTTCGGCGCGCGGGCGGCGATCCGGGTGCGGCTAGGGGCCACGGGGCGGGGCGGGGCGGGGGGGCGTAGCTCGGTGGCACAGCGTGCCGCAGTCAGCACCACGAGCATGCGCGGCGAGGGACGCAGGCCGCTGCGGGAAGCAGCACGGCCCAGCGTGTCGCACCCACCGCCTAGCTGCTGCCCGCCCGCCGTTTGTGCGCCTCCGCGACGCCTGCCGCCACAGGTGGAGCAGGGCGGCTTTGCGAACTGCTCGGCGACCTCCGAGCTCACCAACGTGCCGCTGTGGCGCTGCTTCGGCACCGGCGCCGCCAACCCGGCCGACGGCGACGCCGCGCCTCGCGGCTTGCCAGTGGCGTGCGGCTTCCCCACCGGAGCCACGGGCGGGCGCGCGGCGCCGGGCGCGCCCAGCGGCGGCGCCGCTGCAACGTCCATGAAGCTGGCGGCGGGGTTACTGCCGCCTGGGGACGCAGCCGCCATTACTGACCCCTGGCTGTGGCGTCCCACGGAGGTGGACAGGTGGGTACTAGCGCCGACAGACTCGCATACGTCACACACGGGCAATGCACGGCATTGCATGGCCGCTTAGCGGCAACGGCCCGCTGACGGGATGTGACGAGGCCAGCCCCAGCGCCGGCTGCGTGCATGTTGTCACCGTTTTGACGTACCCGCCTGCCAACGCTGCAACCCTCTCGCCCCCTGCCTCCCAACACCCGCAGGCCGGCGCTGATCGCGGCGCACCGACTGGCCAGCCAGCTGCTGCGCGGCGTGGGGCTGCCGCCGGGGCCGCAGGCGCCGGGCGCTGACTCGTCCTCCCCCGGCTCCGCAACCTACCCTCCCGGCTGGGGCCGCGTGTCTCTGCACGCCACCACGCCCGACGGCTGGCCCGTGCTGGGCTTCGTGCCCGGCACCGAGCCCGGCCGCATGTTGTTCGCCATGGCCGCCAGCGCCGGCTTCGACCACCCTGAGCCCCTCATAACACAGCTGCAGCAGGAGGAGCAGGAGCGGCAGCGGCAGCAGGCGGCGCTGCAGCAGGCCAAGGCCGGCGCGGCGCCGCCGCCGCCGCGCGGGGAGGCGGCGCCGCCACAGGCAGGCGCCAGCGAAGCCGGCGCAGGCGCCGAAGGCGCCGAGAAGTCGCTGCCGGAGCTGCTCGGCGGGTTCCGGCTGCTGTACGACGGGTACGGCATGTCGCCGCTGCTGGGCAAGGCCGCCGCCGACCTGTTGTGTGACGCGGCGGCGGCGGCGGACGGCGACGGCGCGCGGCTGGACCTGCGGCGGCCGGAGATGCGCGCCGAGGCGGCGGTGCAGGGGCTGGACTCGTGGGAGGGCCTGGGCGCGTGGCAGAGCGGGCAGGCGTTCCGGCCGGCGGGCGGGGACGACGAGGAGGCGCGGGACCGGGCGGACGCGGTGGCGCGCGGCGCCAAGATGTACGGCACGGACGCGGGCGTTGGGGAGCAGGCGGCGGACGCGGCGGCCTCGGCGACAGACCCGGCGCGGCGCTTCACGTTCATGCCGTGAGGGGCAGCGCGGCGTTTCACATTTATGCCGTGAGGGGCAGCGCGGCGCTTCACGTTCATGCCGTGAGGGGCAGCGCAGGTGCGGGTTCAATCGGTTGACGGCAGCGCAGGTGCCGCGAGATGGCGCATGGATATGGCCATTGGACGTGAACGCATGTGCGGCATCCTGGCGTCTGTAACACGAATGCACGGTGCGCGCATCCATAGCGAGACACCCGAGACGGCAACTGTGCAACGTGAATGCACACAACGTTCCGTCGAGTTGCAGCCACAGCCATACTCCGGACGTCCGGCGCCACCTCGGCCACCTGCGTGCCCGGCGCCCCTGCCTGCTGCTGCTCATCGCGCAGCGACACCCCCCATCCCTGCTCCGTCCCTGCCAGCGGGATGGGCACACCCGCCGCACGCCCCATCCCGCCCATCGGCCACGACACGCCACGCCACGACACCACCAGTCCACCACCCCTTTTCCACACAGCTTCCACGGCCTACGAAAGCTCCTCCGCTTCCCGCGGCCCCCTCTGCCCCCTGCCCCCTGCCGCCTGTCGCCTCAAGCCTCGCCCGGGTGGTGCTCCCACGTCTTGAGCTGGTACTTGTCTTGCCGCTTCGCCAGCCGCTTCGCCAGCCGCATGCGCTTGCGGCTCGTGTGGTGCGACAGCAGCCGCATCGCCGCGTCAAAGTCCACGTACGTCGGGTACGACGCGTCCTGCGGCGGGAACAGGTTGATGCCCGTCTGCAGCGCGTGGCTGAGCTCGATGTGGGTCGGCTGCGTGGCGGCCCAGCACGAGATCTTGTCCATGTGGGCTGTCGAGAGCCGGGGCTCCTCGGGCGCTGCCGAGCCGTCGATCGCGAGCGTGTCGGGCTGCGCGTGGTCCTGCGTGACGTCGAGCAGGGGCATGTAGGTCCCGCGCTTGGGCTTGGACGAGGTTGAGGTCGAGGAGGAGGAGGCGGTGGCGGAAGGTGGCGGCCGCGGCTGATCGACCAGCGGGTTGGCGGCGCCGTTGTCGCGGGCGTTGAGGGAGGTGAGGCAGACGGAGATGTCTCGGAACGAGGCGGAGAGCGAGGCGAGCGACGCGAGGCGCTGCGCGGTGGCGGCGGGTCGCTGCAGCAGGGACAGCAGCTGCGGCAGCTGCGCGCGCTGCTCGGGCGTCTGCGGGGGCAGGGCAGGGGCGGCAGCACGGCGGAATGGTGGGCGGTTGGGGCCGAGGCCGCCAGGGGCGGGCACCGCTGCGGCTGCACGTGCGCAGGCGCCGCAGCGCTGGAGGTCGAGGTGGCCAGGTGTTGCCTTGCACCGCACATGGCTGCATGGCTAAGTTGCAAAGGAGCGTGGACGTGATTCCACCGCTGCAACGCTGCGCCGCGCGTGCAGCCACGGCAAGTGCGGGCGCCGTACCTGCAGCATGGCCCTGATACCCCCACGCTGGCTCCCCCACCGCCCCTTCCCTACGCGTGCCATTATGCCCAACCGCCGACCCCGCCGACCCCGCCGACCCCACGGTTCAACGCCGCGGTGCCAGCCTACCAGCGTGGGCAGCTGCTGCTCCGCGCCGGCGGCTGCAGCGGCGGTCGCCATGCGCCATCCCGGCCGAGTGGCTGGCAGGGACAGGGAGCCATGCGAGCACGCCGCCAGCGCATGTGATGCCAGTCGGCCGGCTAGCAGCCCTGCGAGGGCGACCATGGGCTTGGTGAGGCTTCAGCGCTGCGCGCGATGGGTCGCCCTCACCGATACCTGCGCCTTGCGCTGCCCACCTGCGCTGGACTGCATTTGATTTACGCTGATCTAACCGAGTATAGCAAGCTGCCGTCCAAGGCGGAAGAAGGACGTCAATGCCGCGCCGCGGCGTTGGGCAGAAGGTGGCGTCTGGAAGCTTGGATAAAGAGTAACTACAGCGAACAGCGTCGATGCAGTGCGCAGCGGGCCGTGCTGTGGCATCGCTGCGCGCGATCGGCTTCATGCCCGCAGAATAGACGCGGTGCCTCACTTCACGCCTGTTCCAGCACCACTCGCACACATACGAATAGGCGACGTACCCTTAGCCGGTTCCTGCGCCTCCTGGCAGCCCTAGTTTCCTTGGACGGCTCGTCAACACCCCTGTCTGCTGCATTGAGCCTATCCAATCATCACGGAGCCGCACTGCAATTTCACTGAAATGTCTGCGATCGGCTAGGGATAACACACCCGCGTTTTAGGCCGGTGACAGCTCCATGCTCGGCTAGACCAAGAGGCAAGTCAGACAGAAGCCTATGCTACCTAGGCAGGCACCAAGAGCGCTGGTTGTTGCAGAAGGCCCATAACCACTCTGGCCTGCTCTCAGTGCCTGGGCCGTCGCGGTCGTGGTCGCTGCCGACCTCCACGCACTTTCCAACTCCATTCGCCCCAAGTACCCTACCCCAACCCAGCTGTGTGACCCTGTCCCTGCCCTGCCCAGGCCATGGCCACATGCCAGCGCGCCAGCGCGCTGGATCCAGCGGGGCCGCTGCCGTCGCACCCCGAGCCTGACGCCGGGGACGGCGCCCGTCGGCACCCGTGCGGCTCGCCCACGTCCGCGGCGCTGCTGTCACACCTGGAACGGGTCACCTCTGGCTACCGCGCGTCCACCTCCGCTGGCGGCGGTGGCTCGGCGGCGGGGGGCTCGGCCGCCGCCGGCGGCACGCGCAGCAGCGCAGGTCCCCAAGCGGGCGCGGCTCCGCCCACGCCACGGCATTCGGCAGTGCTGGCGCGGCAGCAGCTGCACCCGCTGTCCAGGCACCCGCTTGCGAGTGACGGCGCCGCCACCGCAGGCGGCGGCGGCGGCGGCGGCGGCATCTGGGACGAGGTGTCCCTCTGGCTGGCGGAGGCGTGCGCCGGCGATGTCGCGGAGGCGCTGGCGGCGCCGTTCGACGAGGACGAGGCAGAGCGCAGCGATCCCGAGGGCGAGTGGGACCTCGAATCGCTCGACGGGTTCTTTGACAAACCCTCGTACTCACGGTACGGCAATGTCGAGATGGCGTCGTACAGGGCCAGCGGGCACGTGGCGCCCGGCCAGGGCGCCACGGCGGCCGCAGCGGCCGGCGGCAGCGCACAGGGCGCCGCCGCCTCCACTAGCCAAGCAGCCGCCGGCGACAGCGCCGGCGGCGCCGCCGCCAGCTTGCGCCACGCGCTTGGCCGGCCCCGCAGCCGCTGCCCCTCGGAGCCGGGCATCACCGGCGCCGGCCCGCGTGGCGCGCTGGGGCGCAGCGCCAGCGCCCGCTGCCTGGGCTCGGGCGGCGGCGGCGGCTTTGCGGCGTCGTCGTCCTCTGCGGTGGTGGCGGAGGGGCTGCTGGGCGAGCTGGTGGAGGCGGTGGGCTGCCTGCTGGAGCAGCACCCCGACGTGGACGCGGCGCTGGGCATGGCGGAGGCGCTCAGCGACCGCCTGCTGCAGCTGCACGGCCTGTGCGCAGCGCTGGGGCGCAAGGTGGGTGTGGCTGCGTATTGTTGGGTGGTTGAGGTGGTTGGGTTTCTGGGCGGAGCGCACGGTCCCGGCCTGCCCCAACCCTAACCTCGTGTGTGTTGCGCGAATCTGCCCCGCCGCCACGCCGCGCCGCGCCCCTCATTTCGAGTCGCTCGCCTTCGGCGGCGTTCATGCAACTGCGCGCTGTGGTATGCTATTTGCACGGCAACACATCATCTTGCCGATTGTCCCCCTCCTTTGCTCCCCCCTGCCCAGGAGGATGAGGTGGAGCACCTGCGCGGTGTGCTGCGGGAACTGACCGCCAGTCGGGCGGTTGCCATTCAGCTCAAGGTGGGCCGCTGGGGCGACGGCGGAGGCCGTCGGCCGGGCTGCGGGCGGAAGCATGGGACCTGGCTGCCTGCCTGCCTGCCTGCCTGCCTGCCTGCCTGGCTGCCTGGCTGCCTGGCTGCCTGGCTGCCACCGCCCCGCTCGTGGTGTCGGTGTGCGCCGCCCGCACCTCCTGGTGTCGCCTGCCCCCGCACCGCTCGTAGCGCAGGGGCGGTGGAGGAGGTGTGGGCGCAGCGGGCCGGGATGGGGTCGCAACATGGGCCCGTGGCTGAATCCAGGCCTGGCTTGCGCTCGCTCCCTGCCCGCTGCCCTCGTGGCGTGCGCTTGCGCTATGGCACCCGCACCTCCTGGTGTCACCCGGTTCCACGGCCCTCGCGCCCGACCGGTGCCCGTTGCCCCTGGCAGGTGCAAATGGCGGAGCACCTCAACGGCCTCCACGCGGAGTACGCCAAGTGAGGCAGCGCGCCCTGGGACACGCTCGGGGTGGCCAGGGTTGGGCGCAGTGGGCAGCATGGCAGACGCCTGGCTAGCCGCTGTGCACACCCAAGTGGCGCATCAGCCTGGGACACGGGCAGGGGCGGGGCCGCAGACAGCCCGGCAGCCAGTGGGCGAGCATGCAGCGGTTGCCAGAGCAGCCTCGGGAGGCAGGACGGGCAGGCAGCAGGGCAGGGGCGGCAGCGCATGGCGCGCCCCCTAACCGCTGCTGCCTGCGTCCTGGTCCCTCGGCCGCAGGGTCCTGCGCTCGGCGCAGATGGCGCAGGTCGCGGCGCGGCACAACGCCGCCCGCGCCGAGGCCGCGCGGCGGCAGCTGGCCGAGGCGGAGGCTGAGCTGCAGGACGCGCGGCGCGCGGTGGCGGAGCTGCGGTCGCGGGGCCGCCGGCTGCGCGTTGAGAACAGGGAGCTGGCGGCGCGGCTGGCGGCGGTGGAGAGCATACGCATGGGCCAGGGCGAGCCGCGCAGGAGCGCCTGCTACATGGCGCTCGCGGCCGCTCAGGTGCCGCCACTGTACTGAGGGGGGCAGGCGACCTGTGAACATGCGGCCTGTGTACATGAGGCAGCAGGCGCTGCCGGGGGCCAGACGGCAGGGACAGGGGCCGGCGAAGGGGGACATGCAGGGGAGGGGAGGACCATGGCAGCATGCAGAGCCTGCAGCGGGGGTTAGGGCAGCGCGGGGCTTGCAGCGGCGGAGTGGGGCCTGTGCGGCTGCACGGTGCGGGCAGGCGGCGGGCACCGGCCGACCGGGGCTGGGTTGCAGGGCAGGGGGGGGGGGTTCGGTTGGCCGGAGGCCAAACAGATGGGCAGGCAGACCCTGGACACCCGGCGCGGAATTTGCTTTCTCGACGGCCGGCTGCTTCTTCACAGCATGTTTACTCAAGGACCGCCATGGCAACCAAAGGTTTTTGCCATTGTTTTGTTGGCACGCCAGCTGGCGCTGTGCGGTTTGCCCTTTTACTGCTTTGATACCATATGCTGGCCTGTACCAAGCATAGTACGTGCACGCGTGAAGCTGCAGGGCCGCCAGCACGAGCGGCCGGCGGTGCGTGGATTCTGTCCCATTTTTGGGGGGTGCTTCCTGTGTTGGGTTTGGTGTGGTGTGTGGGGATCTGCCCGCTGCCCAGTGTGTTCGGTAAGGTGTGGCGTGTGGGGTTTTGCCCGCTTCCCAATGTGTTGTACTCGAGCTTGCTGGGGGTGCAAAGTTGCGTAGCGATGCGCGAATGAGTGAGTGTCAGCGGCGTGTGCGGGAGTGTGGGTGTGGGCTACCGTTAGCTGCGCGGCGGTACGCATGCACCAGCAGCAGCCGACGGCGGCGGGGCTGTTACGCGCCCGGCCGCCAGAAGTAGGAGGTCGCTGCCCGATCCCGCCTGCAGCAGCCGTGTATTCAGCTTGAAGGGCCGAATTAGGCTACCACCCCACGTGTGTGCCGTACTGCGTAACCTGTACGGCCGCTGTAGGACGCACGGGGCGCGGGCTCCTGTTGGATGCCCGCCGCGGCGCCGCAGCAATGTAAACACTGCGCCATGCCCGGGCGGCGGGCCAACTGCCACACAGCATGCCAAACACCGCCCGTGCTACTTGATATGTTCCCCCCACGCCTTTCGAAGTCGCACCGACCCCAACGCCACTACGCCGCCGCCGCGCCGGTAGCACCCTGCTCCTGCTCCTGCCCTTCCCTCTCCCCATCCCCATCCCCGTAGCCGCTGCCCCGCACCGCCCCATCCGCAGCCCCAGCCCACCCCCCCAGCTCATACGCCAGCGCCCCGTCCACCCACGTCCGCACCACCACTGGCAGGCAGCGGCGCAGCGCCCCCGCCTCCCGCAGCGGCGACGACAGCTGCACAAAGTCCGCCCTGCGGCCCGGCGCCAGGCTGCCCACATAGTCCTCCAGCCCCGCCGCCGCCGCGCCCCAGGCCGTGTGTCCCAGTAGCGCCGCGTCCAGCGCCAGCGCCTCCTGCGGACCCACCGGCTCCGGCATAGGGAGCGGCTCCTCGGACCCCGAGCCGGCGGCGGCGCAGCCGTCGTGTCCGACGCCCGACGGCGGCGGCGTGGCGGCGCAGGCCTCCGGGGACATCTGCCGGCCGGTCGCGGCGCCGTGAGAGACAGCCGCGGTGCTGACGGGCGGGTGCTCCAGCACCTGGGGCGATCCCACCAGCTCGTAGCCTGCGTGCGGGGGTTGGATTTTGGGGGATGCCGGCTTAAAGGCGCTAGACGTGACGTGACGTGGCGCCATGACGAGCGCCAGGCTCGGGCCAAGGCATGCAGCATGGCAGTCTGGTTGGGTACGTCACGATCACATGGGGCTACACAGCGTTGCCCTGCCGGGCACTCACGCGCTGCAGGCGGCAGCGCGGCGGCCACGGCGCAGGCGACGCTGCTGGGCGGCGCGTGGCGGTGCACGGCCGCGTACACGCCCGTCAGCGGCTGCAGCTCCACCACGGGCCTGGGGCCAGGGAGGCCAGGGGGCCAGGGGGCCAGGGAAGGGGGCCAGGGGGCCAGGGGGCCAGGGGGCCAGGGGGCCAGGGGGCCAGGGAAGGGGCCACGCATGAGGCGTTGCGGGCGCGCAGGCGCGGTGCGTTGAGGGCCAGCTGCGGCCAGGACTCGCTGTGCTGCGTGCGGGCGTGCCGCGGCACCGGTGCCCCGCTCGGGGCGCGGACGCGAACGCTGCGCCGCCAAGTGGTGCGTCTGCCGGCATGGCCCCAGACCAGTGGCAGCCTACGGCGCGCCGTCCTCCCGCCTCAAGCGGCCGCATGCGGCCACCTTGCGGCCCCAGCCCCATGCGGCCCCCTTGCGGCCACCGGCGGCGCACCAGTCGGACGCCAGCGCCGGCCGCAGCCCCGCCGCCACCAGGGAGCGCAGCGCAAAGGAGCGGCTCGCGCGGTGCGCGCCCAGGCGGGGCACCAGCATGGCGGCTGCGGGTGGGAGGGCCGCAGGGCAAGCACGCGTGGGCCACAGCAGCGCGCCGCTGAGCTACCCAGCAGCGCGGCGCTCTGTCGCCCGGAGCTGCGGCCCCTGCCCGTGTCCCTCCCGCGCCCCCGGCTGCTTGCCGTCGGTCAGCAGGTGCAGCGGGTTGGGCACCGGGGTGATGCCCGCCGCCGCCAGCGCCCGCGACACGTTGGCGGTACCCGACACGTGCTGCGAGGGGCGGGGGCCGAGGCAGGGGCAGTCCGCGGCGCGGGGCAGCTCGCCATGGTGTCACCACTCGGCCAGCCAACCTCTGGCTTTGCAGCGCGCTTCCAGGCGGAGGCGGCGTGGGTACACGCCCACAGCGCCCTCACGAGGCCCTCGTCCCGGGCCCCCAGCGACTGCACCTGCGACTGCCCCATGCGCAGCCCGTCGCTCCTCACCCATGGGCCACCCATGCCTCGAGCCCGCTCTCCGCAGCATCTAACGCCTGCCATCCCACCAACCGCCTACCTGGCCCCGCCAACCCCCGTACCTGCACGTGCTCCATGCGCAGCCTCAGCCGCCGGCCCAGCGCCCGCGCCGCCGCCTCCCCGGCGCCCTGCTCCCCTTCCACCGCCGCCGCCGCCAGCGCCGCCTGGTACGAGGACAGCAGCTCGTCCACCGCCCGGTCGCCGATGGCGTGGACTGCCACCTGCGGCACGGTCCGTCGGGTAGACAGAGGCAGCGCCAAGCAAGGGTACTTCATCACCCTTGGCGCAAGCACGATGCTCGCTGCGTGGCTGGCTCCGTATTCCACCGCACGCGGGGCGCCCTGGACCTCGCGGCCGTGAATGGCCCCTTCGCGCCGGGCGCAAGGGCACGACGCCGCTGTGCGTGGCTGTGAGCGGCCTCTGGCAAACGCCACGGAATACGAGCACTCGGATCCCACCTGACCGTACGCACGGCGGGCGCGCGGCAGGAAGCGCCCCGCCCACCCACCTGCAGCCCCGCGCGCACGGCGTCGGCCGCCAGCTCAGCCAGCTGCTGCTGCCCCATGGCCCGCTCGCCGGTCTCGCCGTGGCCCGCGGCCGTGGGCGCGGCGTCGGCATAGGGCTCCCACAGCAGCGCGGTGCGGCTGCCCAGGCTGCCGTCGGCAAAGGCCTTGAGGCCGCCCCAGAAGAGGCGGCCGCTTGGGTGCGAGGTGCCGCGCACCGCCACCAGCGCCGCCAGCCGCCGCCTGGCCGGATGTAGCGGGGCGTGGGAGGGGCATGCCGTGCGCACAGGAGGCGCCAGCCGCTTTGGGATGCTGGCGCCGCCAGCGCACCCCCCGGCCCTAACACAGCCCAGCATGCAACGCCGCTCAGTCAGCGCCCGCTTGCGCGGCTCCGCACCATGTTTGCAGCGGCACGTGCGTAAAGAGGCGCAGCGGCAGGTCGCCCTGGTCGGCGGCGGGCAGGTAGACCTCCTGCGGCGGCAGCGGCGCGACAGAGGGGTGCGGCAGACCAGTAGGCGTGCGAGCAGGCGGCGGTGGGCGCCAGGCGAGCGCTGGAGCGGGGCAACATCTGCAGCTGCAGGGTTCTGCGAGAGCCGGAGTAGGCCAACAAACACACGGCGGGCGCACAACGAATCCCAAGCACGTCCCTGCTGACGGCCCCGCCCTGGGGGCTGCTTGGCTCGGGGGCCGCATGGCTCACACGAGGGCCCATGGCCCCATGGCCGCTTGTGCCCGCAGCTGCTTGGCGCCCGAAGGCCGCCGCACCTCCAGGCCAGATCATGCAGCAGGAGCAGGAGCATTAGCAAACATATAGTACTACAAAAGCCGCACCTCCAGGTCGCGCCAGGGGCTGCCCTCGTCCGCTGTGGGGTAGCGGCCCATGTCCACCAGGGTGGTCACGCCCCGGGACAGGGCCACCGACGCAGCGGCCGCCAGCGCGGCGCGGCGCGCGGCGGGCGAGGGCTCCGGCACTGCGGCCGACACCAACGACATGGCAGCCTCGCTGCGGGGTGGCGCGTGTGTGGCAGTGTGGCGGGCGGCAGGAGTCAGCGCCTGTGCTTGCGCCCCTTGCCCCAGCCGCCAACGAGCTGCACTTTACGTTTAGTCACCATCTGGGCCCGGACCGCTGCGAGCCATCGGGCCAGGACCCGCTTTCCCGCCCGGTGCCGCGCTACGCCTGGGCCTCCCCGGTCGCACCGCAACAGTCCCGTGGGTCGACCGCTGCCCGGGTCCCGGTCCACGATGCCGCCGGGCGGGTCGGCGGCCACCCGCGGCGGCTGCCCCGCCTCGCCCAGCAGCCCCGCCAAGCCCAGGGCGGCGGTGTTGGCCAGGCCCATGTGCAGGTCGTGGCGCGTCAGGTAGGCGGGCCGCCCGCCGCAAGCCTGCGTGGCGGAGGGGCCGGCGGGGCGAGGGGCAGGCGCCGGCGTTCACCGGTGCTCGCCAATGTGTGTGCCCCGGATAGCTGCCGCAGCGGTGCGCGCCATGGCGCCCTGGGGCCGTGGGGTCGCACGCGCTCGCGCTCCGTGGTGGTGGGCGGGCCAGCAAGCTGCGTCCCACCTGCGGACGCGGCCCAGCATTGCACCCAAGTGCGCGGCACCGGTGCCTCAAGCCCCAGCCGCCCCTGCTCCCCAGCCGCCCCGCAGCGCCCCACCTCGTCCAGCCAGCTGGCATCCGGCATCTGGCCGCCCCACGCCGCCTCGTCCCACTGGCCACCCAGCACCCACTGCCCCGGGCCCAGCCCGGCCGCCACTGCCGCCACGCGCGCCGCCACCTCGGCCCGCGAGGCGGCGCCGTGCAGGTCCACTCGGCCGCCCGCCAGCAAGCCCGCGGGCACCACGTGCACGTGCGCGTCCACGAAACCCTGGACGGTGTGGGATGGGCGTAGTGGTGGTGGTGGTGGTGGTGGTGGCGGAGAGGGTTTCCGAGACCAGCTGACTGTGGAAAGGGCGCTGCGACGGCGGCGGGTGCTGTGTGCGACCCTCCAGGGTCAGGGCGCGGCGCCCCACCAGCAAGCAGCCAACAGCAGCGGCACCGCCGTAGCAGGTCCGCACCAGACCGGGCCACGGCCCCAAGGCCCGCTGCGCCCTACCGGCATGAGGAAGGCCCCGCCCATGTCATGCTCCACCACCTCGGGCCCGCCTCCGCCCGCGGAGGGGACAGCGCCGGGGCCCTCTGCCGGGCCGCCCGCAGCCAGCGCCTCCGCCAGCGCGGCGCGGACCTCCGCCAGCGGCCCCACCGCCAGCACGCCGCCGCGGAGGACCAGCATGGCCTCGGCCAGGCGCACGGACACGTCGGGCGTGCCGCTGCCGGCCTGCGGCGCGGGGACACGGGCGGGCAGGGACATGGGCGGGCGCCAAGGGCGGCCGCAGGGAGGCGCGCATGCCGTCGTACGGCTGGCGACTGCAGGGCCGCGGTAGCTTTGGTTCAGGACCGTGGGCCGACCCTGGCACGGTGGGAGCTCACCTCTTCCTGCCCTGTCCAAATGGTGGCGTTAAGGAAGACGTGGAAGCGAGGGTCCGACACGCCGCCGCCGCCCTGCGCAGGTGCGGAGGTGGAGCGCCGGGCGTGGGTCTGCGGAAATTAAGTGAGAGCTGCTAGGGGCCCGCAATGTCATGGCGCCACGTACCGGCGCCTGTCGCGCTGAGGCGCCCGGGCGGAGATGGCCCACGCCGTCCGGCTTTGAGCCCGACGTGAACCCGAAGGGACACGCGACGCCAGCAGCGTCTCTGCCCTCGCGGCTGGGTGGCGTCCCCTCAGGCCACAGTACCGCCGCCAGCGCCACGCAGCAGCTTATCGCCACTAAGGCGCGGCCCATGGGCGACAAGGCTGCTGTGTCGCGACCCCGCTCCATCGCTGCGGAGTCGGGTTCGACGCGTGTCGTGGCTACCTGCTGATCTAAGTATGTATGGGTGCGTAGCGACGAGAGGGGTAAGGCCGGCATCACATACGGGCTCGCCGCGACATTGCGCAAGTTGGCTGGCTCGCCTAGTTTGTCCCCTAACCTTGCTCACCTTACCTTGCTCGACTAACCATAAGCATATACACAGACCACTCAGCCTGTCGCCGCGTGTATCGAACAGACCAAACCCTGCCGCTGTCGCTACTTGGATTCCAAGCAAGCCTATCAGGAGCTGCTGCAACACAAAGCATCAGCAATAACGTGCAGGAAGGCGAAATAGCGGAGCTGTAAGCTGTCGGCCCGCGCCGGCGGGCGCAGCGCAAATGGGGAAAGAGGAGAAGAAGGAGAAGAAGGAGAAGGGGAAGCTGCCAAAGCACTTGGAGGACCGGCGAGACTATGTCACCTGCGGCGACAGGCTGAACTACAATGTGCGCCGCCGTCGCGCGCGCTCGCCCCTGTGCCCGCCGCTCAGCGGCATCATGTTTGCTCATGCCCCACACGTCATCGCGCTGGGGCGTGGGCGCCGGTCGGCGGTCGCACGTACCCAGGGCTGGGTGCTCGCGGGGGCAACGCGGGGCAGCTGCGGTGTTCGCCCCAACGCCCGGCGCATTCCTCCACGAATGACACAGCAGCGAATATACGCATGCTAGGGCCGCATGACGCGCCTGCGGTGCCGTGGCCAGTGCTCTCTGGGTGCGGGAAACGCTGAACTCCCCGTCTGCCGCGGGGGCTGCCGCAGGTCAGCACCTTCACGTCAGCCAATACCTTTTCAACGATGGGTGTGGACAACAGCTGGGACTTTGAGGGGTTCAAGCAGAACTTCCAGATAGTCATCAAGAAGCTGGACAAGGAGGTCATGGAGTTCGACATGATCGGCATCGACCCAGCCATCGCCAATGCGCTCAGGCGGATATTGATCGCCGAGGTGCCAACGGTGGCCATCGAGCACGTTTTCATCATCAACAACACCTCCATCATCCAGGTACGTCCACTCTCCACCCACCACTGTGGCCGCCGTACGTGCAATCCACCCGCCACCCCAAACGCAGCCCTCTCTCCCTGCCCCACCCGCTCCCCGGCGGCGGGGAACCCGACCCACCTGCACACACGGCTCACATGGACCCTTGTCTCCATCCCCTGACCGCTCGAGCCCCTCCCTTCCCGCACGCCCAGGACGAGGTGATGGCCCACCGGCTTGGGCTGGTGCCGCTGGCGGTGCCGCCGCATCTGTTTGAGGCCAAGGTGGCGGAGGAGGCCCCCAGCGAGAAGAACACGGTGGTGTTCAAGCTGGACGTTGTGTGCAGGAGGCAAGCTCGCGGCCGGAGGGCGGGAGGGAAGGAGAGAGGAAGGGAGGGAGGGATGAGGGGGGCGCGGGTTGCATACACGCTGCTGCGCAGGCTGCTGGGGCCGGGGTGGCTTGGGGCTGCAGGACGCTGGCACGCAGCCTGGAGAAGCTGCGCCAGGGCAGTCAAGAGCTCGGCTTGAGGCCCGTGGGCACTCAAGCGTAACGAGGCCGGACTGGGCATGTCGCGCGGGGCCATAACGCAGCCGAGGGCGGCCCGGCGGGCGCTCCGGTCTGAAGGCCGACACGCTGGGCGGCGCTCCGGGCGTGCCGCCCTGATCGGTGTGTGCCCCTGCTCCCTGCTCGTGCCGCTTCGGCTCCGCCCAACACCACAGGAAGCCGGACGGCAGCCTGGAGAACGACAAGGGTGCGTCCCATAGCGGCAGGCCAGGCAGGGGGGGGGGGCAGGAAGAAAGGCGCGCTTTCGACCGGGACCAGGGTAACATGAAGCCAGGCGGACCATTGCTGCTGAGGATGAGGATGCAAGGCCAGCCCGCCGCCGCGCGCAGGCACATGCACCCGTCGCGCATCTGCCCAGCCGCCTGCGCCGCCCACTACTTGCCCTTCTCGGGAGCTGGGGATGTTGCCTGCACCGGGACCTTCGTCACTGCTATCGCAACCTCTACCCATTTTACATCTCTCTGTCCAACCCCCGCCCCCCCCCTCAACCGCCCCAACCACCGCCCGCCCGTGGCGCACTGCAGTCCTGTCCAGCTCGCTCACCTGGCTGCCGGCCGGCTCGCAGCTGCCGGACGAGACCACGTGCCGCTTCGCCGCGGGCCAGGCGCACCTGTTCCCCGAGCCCGGCTCCGCGCCGCGGGCGGTGCACGACGACATCCTGCTGGCCAAGCTGCGGCCGGGGCAGGCCATTGTGTTGGAGGCGCACGCCACGCTGGGCACCGGCAAGGAGCACGCCAAGTGGTCGCCCGTGGCCACTGCCTGGTACCGGCTGCAGCCCGAGGTGCACATGCTGCAGGTGGGGGCTTGACATGACGCGAGGGTGGGGGGTGGGGAAGGGAGAAGAAGAGGCGAGAGTTGGGCTTGGCACGGCTTGACACCATACCCCAAGGTGCGCATACTGCGGCAGGTTGGGGCGGGGAGGGTGGAGGAGTGTTGGCAGCGCGAGGTGGAGATGGCGCAGGGGCAGGAGGCGCGGAAGGCAGCCGGCACAGCTCGGTGATGCCGGGGAAGGACGCAAGGCACGCGGGGCGGGCGCGCGGAGAGGCGACCCCGCCCGCCCCGCCCATGCGCCGCCTATCGCCCCTCCTCCACCCTGGCTCTGTTGAGACCGCCCCGCCTGCCAGGCTGCTCTTTCACGCGCTGGCCTCACATGGCTCTTGCCCTGCCCTGCCCTGTCCTGGTTGGTGCCCAGGACGTGCCCGCCGACAGCGATATGGGCCGCGAGCTGCAGGCCACCTGCCCCGGCCTCTTCAGCGCGGAGCCCGGCTCGGGCAAGCTGCTGGCGGGGCCGGCGCGGGGGCACGAGATGGTGCTGGAGAAGGTGCGGCGGGGTCATGAGGGGCGGGCGGGCGGGCGGCTGGGCATGGGGGAAGGGAAAGAGAGTTGTGTGCTGCGGGGGCGGGCCGGTGCCGGTACATCAGTAGCTGTCTTGCCCAGGCCCCCGAGCGCGACCGCCCAGCGTTGCTCATGCTTCTCGCGCTTCCTCCATCCTTCGGCGCTGCGTTTCTCGACAACAGCTGCGGCGGCTGCTGGAGCAGGAGCGCTACGCGGCGGCGGTGGCGTACCGGCGACGGAAGGACCACTTCATCTTCACCATCGAGTCGTCGGGCGTGCTGCCGCCGCAGGAGCTGCTGTCGCAGGCGCTCGACATTCTCAACGAGAAGGCGCGCGGCCTGGCGGAGAAGCTGTAATGCACAGTACAGGGGCGTGGAGGACGAGGGGCGAGAGGGGCGGTGACAGGCGGCGCGAGAGGGGCAGGACGAGGTTGGCCAATGGCGTGCAGCGGTTACACGCGCGCGCGTAGCGCTAAGGGCAGTGGCTGGCGTGGGGATTGTCGCGCAGGAATGCGCGCCCATGGCCAGGATTGCGTGGAGCGTGTTGCCTGCTGTCGTTATGTTGATTGTAATGCACGATGGCGCTCTTTGGGGCATGATCGGGGAGACGGGGATGCCTGGAAGGCAGTAGGCATAGACGTGGGACTGTACGACTGCGGCGGGCATGACATAGCAGCGTTTCTCTGCGAAGGGTTGCATCACTGCGCAGCTGCACTTACACTCTATCATAGGTATGCACACAACTCAAGGTCGTGCGATATGCGCTTGGCAAGCGGCGGAGTTGTCATTGCAGTGGTGGTTTGGCTCTACGCCGCCACGGCAGCAGCTGCAGATGTATGTGTTGCTGGCTTGATTGCTAACATCGAACAACGGTGCGTGCTTCATTTTCGAAAACGACCTTGGTCGACGTGGACAATTACCTCATGCCTCCTTGACATGTACTTGCATACGTAGGCTCGGAAACGCGTCAATTTGCCCCACCGGGGCCGGTCTCAAGGACTGGCTCGAGCCCCGGCTTGCAGAGTTGCGCGCATGTAGCTACACGCCCGCCGGCTCGCAGGTGAGCGCAGGTGCTTGGTTTGGGCAGGTTTCGGTTCATCCATTGGTTGCACCCAAGTCGCACGCGTGTGCGAAGCCCGATTGTTCTCCTGGCGTAACCCGCCTCGCCCTCACCGACAGACTATCAGCTGGATGCAGTTCCCCGGTTGGCATAACGGTCTGCTGCTTGAATGGCTGGTTGCCATGTACATGGGTGAGATGGCACAGCGCGCCCGGCATCCGCGCAGACTCCCTCGGCAAGCGACGAGCATCACGACCACGACCACAACGAGCCCCACCTGCTGATGAGCGCCGCTGCCCTCCCTGCTGCCGCCTCAGACTCCCCAGGCTTGCAGCGCTACCAGGTGCTGGCGCCGGACCGGCTGCCGGCGCCAGACGGCCTCACGTCGACCTACATGCACGATGTGACCGACCGCTGGTCTCTGCACAACTACACCGCCATCCTGAGCGATGTCAGCGGCATGGCACTAGACGTGTTCCTGCGCGTCCAGGAGTACACAGCAGGTCGCAGCTCCAAGCTTGAGAACTTCAACCACCT
>BDDC01000238.1:66186-78400 GCA_001662425.1 Chlamydomonas sphaeroides | reverse complement strand
CGGCCGGCGAGGGCGCCGGTCCGGGCGCCAGCGACGCTGACGCCAGCGTGCTGCTGTACGAGGCCATGGTGAAGGAGGAGGAGGCAGGCGGTGCTGCTCCTGGAGGTGCAGAGGAGGCCGCAGCGGCGGCGGCGGCGACGGATGAAGAGGAGGTGGATGGGGGCCCTCCCAGCCGCGCGGATGCCAAAGGATGCGGCGGACGAGTGTCTCCAAACAGCATGGGGTCGGTCAAGGGGAGTACCAATGGGTCATCGAGGAGCTGGAGCCAGGGAGGCCCGAGCGGCGGCTGCGCGGGCGGCGGGCCCGCCAAGCCATGTCTGAGCGGCCCAGCGGCGGCGTTGGGCGGGGCTGGGGACACTGCACGCTGGCTGCCGGCGCTGCCCGACGCCGGCCCGGGTTGAGGCGGTAACTCCGGAAACCGGAGCTGCCGAGGCGATGACGGTGGCGGCGGCGGTGGCGATGGAGGAGCACGAGGCGGGGAAGGCGGTCGCGCCGGCCGCGTCCGCGTTGACAGCGTGCCACCGACGGATGCGATGGCCCCGGTTGGGGCGGTGGCCCCAGTAACGGCCGCCAACGCCCGCATCTCGGCCGCCAGCGCAGCGACATCGGCCACCGCCGCACGCGCCAGCAGCTCCCGGGCCGCGGCCTCGGGGTCCTGCGCCGCCGCCGCTGCCTCGCCCAGCAGCAGCCGCAGCGCGGTGCCGCCCTCCCGGCCGTCCCAGATGCCTGACAGCGGCGAGTCGGGGGCGCCGAGCGCACGGGCCATGACGCCGCCGAAGGCCGCCCGGGCAAAGCCGTCGCCTGATAGGAGAAAGCCGTTGGCCTCGGCTGCCTTCTTTGGGTCCAGCCCCGCAGCGCCCAGCCGCACCCCCATCTCGGTCTGGCGGGCGGCATAGGAGGCGGCGCGCGCCGCGGCGAATCGCGGCACCCCGGGCGCTCCGCTGGGCTCGTGCCCCAGGAGGGCCCAGTAGTCGGCGAGGGCAGCGGCCGGCAACGCTGGGGGCTGCGGCTGCGGCTGCGCCCGACCTGAGCGGCGGCGAGGCGTGGAGGTCGTGGCGGCGGCTGCCGCCGAAGCGTCGTCTTGGGCTGTTAGCACTTGGCCATCGGAGCCCCAGCGCAGCAGGACTGCGGTCTCGATGCCTGTATCGGCATCCTGGCCCGCTAGCTGTAGCAGCCGGGCGTCGGAGCTGGCAAGGATCAACCGCGGCACGGCACCGGGCGTGGCGCCCAGCGATGCGGCTGCCGCCGCTGCCACCAGGGCTGCGGCGTCAGCGCCGGACAGCCAAGGGCGGCGCAGCGTGAGCACGTGCGGCGCCAGCGCCGCCGTCAGCTGCTGCAGCGCGGCCGCAGCGGCGCCGTCGGGGTAGAGGCTGTCGGCCCCATAGGTGCGGCCGTTGATAGGGCTGTCAGCGGCAGAGGTGGCGGCGGGGTCGGGCAGCAGGCGCGCCGCCGCCCGGGGCCCGACCTGCTTGGCTAGCGCCTTGGCCAGCGCTACCCGGGCGGTGCTGAAGCTGTGGCGAGCGGCGTCGCCGTTGGGCGTTGTCGCAGTCGTGAGCTCCGATAGCAGGTCGGCGGCGAGCCGACCCACGTTGAGGGTGCCGGCTTGGATGAGCTCGCCGGCGGCCCAGGCGTCGCCGTCGCGATGAGGCCCCAGCAGCGACAGGACGGCGCGCCAGCTTGGGCCTGGGTCCTGGGTAGTCAGTACCATGCCCGAGGGCCGGGTCTGTTCCAGTATCTCGGCGAGGCGCCGCAGCGCGGGTCCGGCTTGCGGCGGCGTGCCGACGATGGCTGTCCAATCCAGGATGAGCAGCGACCCGGCGGCCACGGGCCGGGTGACGGACGCGGCAGTGGCTGAAGCGTAGCCCATGGACGATGTCGATGGCACTGGTTGCTCCGCGCTGTGGCGAACGCGCGACGCGACCCCAAACGTCGCGTCAGCCGTGGCGATGGCTCGCGTCCTAGCCGCCCATCGCGGTAGCAGGGAGCCGACACGCGATGTGCGAGACGCATACACCATACTCAGTGCACCAGCGGGACGATGCCTGTGCCGGCCGAGGCGCATCGTTCGAGGTCAGCGCATTGACTTGTGTTATGCAAATCTGAGAGCGAGCTGGATGTTATGCATTGAGGTTATTTGGCGGCGAATAGAATGTTCGTGGGCGCATACGCGCGCGCGCAACATCCTGGCTGGCATGGGCACGGTCGCATCGCGGGCCCTGTACCCGCGCCCACCCAAACGCGCTGCCAAAACTAGAACCCGCTGACCGTGCCTTGCTCTGACTAGAGGATACCTGTTAGTCCGTAGCTCCTGGCCCCCGCCTTGGTACGGGGCAAGGGGAGTAACGTCCTCGGGGGTTGACATGACCAGACATGCCAGGGTGACATGCGCACGTGAAGGACCGGTAAGCTAGCGATGACACTAGTGCAAGTGGCGCGACCGCCTGCAGCACAGGGTGGACGGCCCTGGGTCTCAGCACGATTCGGATCCCCGCCGGCGTGGTAAGGCGGTGGCTGTGGTGGTGGCTGAGGCGTGTGGCGCTCTGTACATCAACGCCGCCGCTTTTATCACATGTGGCCACGCGGGCATGGTTGAGGACATGGCGGCTGCGACACCACACCCAGCTGACGTAGCGATGGGGGCTCGGTGGCCGGCAGCGAGCAGCGCGCGGTGCAGGGCCGGTGCAGGGCTGACGCCTGGGCCCTGGGCCGCAGGCAGCGGCATGCGTGCGCGGTGCGGATTGCCACGATCTAGGTATGCAAGGCATGCGAGCGAGCATGAGGCAGTACACAGGAAATGGAGACAGGGTAACAGAAGGGGACAGGCACGCACACACCACACCATCCCGGGTCATCACCTCCCGCGCCCGGCCCCGGACGACCTTTCCCTCGCGGCCGCCGCTGACAGCTGCGCAGCCACGTACGCCGCCAGGCGCTCCCCGCTGCCCTCGCAGCGCCGAAGCTCCGCCTCCCGCAGCACCACAACAGCTACACAGCGGCGGCCGCCACCGCCTCCGCCGGACGCGGCGCCATCGCCCTCCGGCGCCCGGCATGCAAGAGCCGCGGCCGCAACGCCCCCGAGGTCGCCGGGCCCGGAGCGCGGGCACGCGGCGGCGGCGGCGGCCAGCAGCGCGTGCCGTACCCTGGCCCAACCCCACAGCCCCGGCCCCTCGGGGCCATTGGCTGGGTAGTCGCCTGGCGCCGCCACATCCACCACCACCGCCAGCGTCGGCTGCGAGGCCCCGTGTGATGAGTCGGGCGCAGGTCCTGCCAGCGGCTGCAGTGCGGCACCGGGCTCGGATGTAACCGGTGGGCGCAGCCACAAGACGAGCGCGCCGCAGTGCAGGGGCGCGTACTCGGGCGGCGGCCCCTCCTCCTCCGCGTCCTCCCCTTCCTCCTCCTGCGGCTGCGCCGCCGCCGCAGCGGCGCCGCCGCCCAGGAGCAAGCCCTGGACCGGCAGCAATGCGGATGCCGACGAGGCCGCGACGCCGGGTGCTGCCGCCAGCGCCTCCGCCAGCTCCGCCAGCACCCTGGCAGATGGCGGCGGTAGGGGTTGAGACCCCGGGACCAAGCGTGAGGACAACGGAGGACAGCGCGGACTAGGATTGGGCTGGAGAGGGGCCGGCTGCCCTGTCCTGCACAGCCCGCAGTCCGTCCGGCGGCCCACTACCGCTGCTGCCGGGCCACCCACCTGGCGTCCGTGCTGCCGCGGTACGGCTCGGCCAGGGCGCGGCGCAGCGCCGTCTCGGCCCTCCGGAAGCCGGACGGCGGCAGCACCTGGGGGGCGCAAGGGGCGAAGCGGCAGCGCGTGGGGGACCGGGTGTGCAAAGGTTGGCAGGTGAAGCGCACCACACGGCGGCATGGACAGGCGGTGTGGCTGATAGCGAGGCGGTGTGG
Organism: Chlamydomonas sphaeroides; assembly: GCA_001662425.1. NCBI lineage: Eukaryota > Viridiplantae > Chlorophyta > Chlorophyceae > Chlamydomonadales > Chlamydomonadaceae > Chlamydomonas > Chlamydomonas sphaeroides. Next base: position 74,506 of record BDDC01000238.1, on the reverse strand, counting down.
CGCGCCCCTCGCGCTACTTCCCAGACCCGGATCAAACCGCCTGTCGACTTCGCCACGGAGCTACGGCCGCCAAGCAGCCCCCCTGGTCCCCAGGCCCTGGGATTAGCCTGCGGCCCAGCCAACCCTGCTACGCCGCCGCACGACCTCTGGCCGACACCGCCGCGCGGGCACTCCTCGGCTCCGCACGACCTATCCCCTCCCTAAAACTTCGACCTCACATCCCTCGCCCCTTCCTGCGGCCAGCCTCACCTGCTCAGCCATCTCCCACCCCTCCACCCCCAGCAGCGCCATGGCCGTGCCAGCGGCCAGCACCGCCGCCTCCATATCTCCCGCCTGGTGGGTTGGACGGGGAAGCAGATCACGACGGGAGCAGCGATACGGTCACCGCCCAGCGATGGGCTGCCCCTGCGGCAAGACGCCTGTCGCAGCGCAGGAAACATTAGAGCCTCGGTTTCACTGTGAGGCGCGCGCGGTCTGCACCCGAGCAGCCAGCAAGCTGGCCAGCCGATGGGCACGTCCCTTGGCCCTTCGGAACAAGGTGCCGGCCACACATCTCACCTCAGCCGTGCTAGAGGCCCCGGGGCCGCCGCCGCTGCGCGCCGGCGGCGCCGACACCGCCTGCCGCAGCTTGACGGCGGCCAGGCCGAAGCGCGCAATGGTGAGCTCGGCGCGCGGCAGACAGCACAGCATGGCCAGCACGCGGCCCGCGTCAGCCGTGCTGAGCTGCAGGCCGTCGTCAAGGAGCACCGCGGACAGCACCTGGCGGTGGCGGGATGGGAGACGGGGCCGAGCGGTTCGACCGGCCGGGCACCGATTGGCATGCATGGGGCCCAAGCTGCTGTTCAGTACAATCGCGCGTCGCAGGCGTGCAGCAGACGACGGGCCCGGCGTGGCCGTCCGTGGCCAGGCGCGGCCCATCGTCGCCGACACTGCAATCAGGCTGCGAGCGGGTCGGCCGCAGCACCCACCCGGTCGAGCGTCTCTGTGTCGGGGCTCCAGCCCATCATCACGAGGGCCCACAGCGACCGAAGCTCCTGCACCGCCACCGTCGGCTCCGGGCCGCCCAGGCGGTCCAGCTGCCGCCGCCGCCGCCGCTGATGGGCGGCCGCAGCGCCGCCGGAGCCAGGGCCGGGGCTTGCGAGTGAGTCCGCCTCGTGTGCGGCTTCCCCATGCGGCGCCAGCGCCGCCGCTGCGAGGACATCAAGCGTCTGCGGCGCAGTGCGAGGCGGGGGCGGGGTGACGCTGCGATGTAAGACATGGCCGAGGGAGCTGTCGAACGAACAGGTGCCAGATCTCGCAACAGTTGCCATGCCATGCCGCTCCTAAACGCCGCCGCTCTTGGCGCATCGCTGCCGCGACGCATCGGCCTGAGGCAACATGCCACCACACGACATCGTAGCTGAGCCCCAGTGCGGACACACATACGAAGATGTGCCATGTGGCAACGTGCATGCCCTCGGGCCCCGGCCACGATGGTCGCACCTGCGGCCCGGGCACATGCCGCAGCCGAGCCAGCGCCGCCAGCAGCTGCGCCGCGGTGTGTTTGCTGCGGTGCCGCGTCATGGCTGGCAGCTGCTGGCCAACCGCCAGCAGCAGGCTGTTGGCAAGCGCCGGCCCCGGGTAGCTGCCGAGGCGGATGTACGAACGCAGTACGGACAGCGCCTGGTCGGGCGGCAGCAGCGGCGCCCAGGCCTCGGCGGCGGCGGCAGCCGGCGGCGCCGTCGGCTGGCGCCGCCACAGCGGGATGTGGCGGCGGAGGCGGGTGGCGGCGCCTTCGTGGGCAGAGCTGGAGGAGGTGGTGGTGGAGGCGGAGCCGCCGCTGCTGCGGCGCAGTGCTGCGAGGGCGTCGCGCTCCGCCGCGGCAACGGCGGCGGCTGCGAGGGCGTCGTTATGTGAGGCGACCTCGCGGCTAACCTGCGCCCCGGCAGCATGGGGGAGCAGGGGAGGGGGGAGGGAAAGAGAGAAGCACGTCGGCTGGAGTTCCCGAGCGAGCCGCTGCGCAGTGCCTTAGCCACACGCGTCCCAGCACATGCTACACGACGCCCACCGAACTGACCCCGAGTGCGCCGGCTTGCATGCAGCGCGCACGCAAGGCTACGCGCCCGGGCGTGAATGTGGGCAATGGCCGGTCATAGCAACGTCACACCTCTGCGACGATGCGCAAACCAGATTAGGGCTCCCGCCCTTGTCTGCCCTTGCACCACACCTGCAGCGCGCACGCGGAGAGCAGCTCCGGCACCGCCACGCTGACGTGGCCCGTGTCGGCGAAACCCTGGGCAGCGGGAAAAGCGTCGGGAGAGCAGCCACATCGAAGCCGCCTGCATTGCCCTGCCGCGTGCTCCGCCCACATAGGCACACAGGTCCCACGGGTCCAGCCCTGCCCGCCCCCTGCTCCGAGCTGCTGCCTGCGACCCGACATCCGAGCGCCCGCAACCCGCGCCCCTCGGGCAACGGCTCACCTGCAGCAGTGCCGCCACGTCCGAGGGGCGGCTGAGTGCTGCAACGTGGCGACTGCGGATGCGCTTCGTGACGTGACTGGCCACTGCGTCCAGCATGCGAGGCACGCAGCCTGCGGGGCCCGGAGGGGAGCGGGGGAGAGGGTCGAGGAGGGCAGGGTACGTGTGTGTGTGTTTTGTTGGACGGGCTAGTGGAGCAAGCAGCCGAGCGGCTGGTGCTGTGCGCTCGTGAACTCATGTGCTCGTGCTAGCCCTGCGCTTGCGCGCTGCTGTACAGTACCATACGGCACGCACCGTCCAGCAGCCGCATGCGGGCGTACGACTGTACGACCTTGACCAGGTCAGCTGGCGCGAACGGCGCAGCAGCCGAGTAGCGATTGGAGGCCAGGCGATACACCTGCGGTTGACGGTTGACGGTTGACGGTTGGCGCGGTTGGTTGTTGCCCCAGGGCGGCATGGCGCTCCAACGCACGCCGGCCCCAGGATGCAGGCCCAAAACTCACCTCATGCGCCACAGCCTCAGCTAGCCGAGCAGCCGGCGCCGACCTGCGAGGAGCCGCATAGGGAGGCTCAGTGGCTGTGCGGCCAGGAGTGGGGTGCTGCTCAGGACGAGGTGAGCGGCACACCAGGGAGCGCACACACGCGACAATGGCGCCGCTACAGCCGAGGGGCGTTATCCACCGGGCCTAGCCCCGCCCCCGCTCCCTGGCACGGCCACCGGAAGCCGCACCTCCTGCCCAGCACCGACAGCGCCCACGCCACGTCTGCCAGGTCACCGCCCGCCAGCGCGCCGGGCCCGCCGCCGCTGCCGCCGCCGCCGGCCGCCGCCAGCAGCTCGACCGCCCTGTCCAGCATCGCGTCCAGCGCAGCGCCCACTGCAGCCGCCTGGGCCTCGGCCGAAGGCCCCTCGGCCTCCTGCATCGGCTCCGCAGCCTCCGAGCCGCCGGGTTCCCCCTGGCCGTCACCCGCGTCGGCGCCGTCAGGGCTGCCGCCGCCGTCAGCCGCCGCCGCAAGCGCCGCGCAGCCCCACAGCAGCGACGTCAGCTGGGGCAGGCTGCCGCACGCCGCCAGCGCCTGCGCGGCGCCGGGCGCCGCCAGCCAGGCGCGCAGCACGCGCAGCAGTGCTGCCGCGTCGCGCCGCGCCGCGCTGAGCGGCCCGGGCGAGGAGCGCAGCACGCCAAGCACGCTGGCCGCGCTCCACAGCACGGACCCCAGGTCCTCGATGCCGTATCCCGCCAGCCCGCTGACCGACATGCTGCGCTGCGGAGCAGAAGGGAGCAGAGGGCCAGCAGGGGGAGGCGCACACGGAGATGCCTGTTGGCATACGAGACACGCTACGGGCAAAGAGCCGCAAGTCTCAATGTGTGGGCCTGAGGCTACCCGAGGTGCTCCTTCCCCTTATTGACGGGGCAGCGTCTTTGTTTGTGGCGAGCGGCGTGGTGCAGCCGCGGGTTGCGACCTAGTGAGCATGCGGCGGGGTGCGGGGCGCAGGACCCATGCGCGCGCAACGCTGCACTCCACGTGACATGATCCCTTCCCTCGCCCCTTGCGCCGGCCCCCACCAGCAGCAGCGCCGTCGCCGACAGCACGTCCTCACTGTCAGCGCCCGCCGACCAGCCACCGCCGTAGCCGGCGCCAGAATCCAGCACCCAGCCCGCCACCCTGTCGTGATGGCGGCGGGGGCAGCAGCAGTGTCTCAGGGGCATGCGGTGAGGTGGACCGGCGGGCCCGCGCTAGAATCAAGCCATGGGCTGGACCCAAGGGCCTGCCCTTTCACTGGCCAATCCACGGCGCCTGCCACCCAATCACCCCCGGGCCCGGCCTGGGGCTCTGGCGGAGCACCTTACTTGGCATACGCCAGCTCCACAACTCGTGGCGGCAGCACCGCCGCCGCCTCCTCCGCCGCCGCCGCGGCCCCATTCCCCGCCTCCGCTGCATCTGGCCGCAGGTCCGCGACGCCGCGTGGCGAGGCGCCAGCCCCCGAGCCCAGCGCGCCGTGCAGCTCCTGGCCATGCAAGTTTCGAACGCAGACGTTGGTGCGACAGCAGGTGGTGCATAACTCCGTGACGCCGTGTGCGTACGGAGCGCCGTATGTGACAGCTAGCCAGACTCCGGGGCTCACCTCGAGCAGCTCGGCCAGCGTCGACGCCGCAGCCACGGCATGCACCTGGTCTGGCGGCACGGCCACCGTCCTCCACGGCGCCCTCTTCACCGCTGTCACACCCGCGGGATGCACAGCGGCAGCGCCGGCGGCGGCTGGGGCCTCGCACGCGGCCGGCGCCACAGCGGCGGTGGTGGCGGCGGCCGGGGCGCGCGGCTGGCCCCAGAAGAAGTCGTGCTCAGCGGCCTAGCGGGGCAGGCGGTGGGCGGCAGCTGGCGTTGGAGGTTTCTATGCAAGGGTTATATGGGGTTGATGTTTGCGGCGTGCTGTGCTCATCGTACCTGCAGGACCTGCATGCGGCGGGAGCTGGGCGCGAAGGGCGCAGCCTCCGAGCTGCCCGGGCCGCTGTTTGCCCCGCTGGCCACGGCGCGCCCTCGCTGCAGGGCCGGCGGCCCGCTGCAGCCAGAGCTTGCACATGTGTTGACGGGGCGCGGCGTCGCCCCGGCGCGCGACAGCACGCTGGCCGCGGCGCGGTGGAATGCCACGGGCATCGGGGTGCACTGACCCAAGGGTGGGTTGACGCTAGGGCTTTCGCCGAAGACAGCGTCGCTGCTCCAGAAGAACCCAATGTGCGTTGCTACGCGACGGCAGCGGATTGTGGCAGCATGGATGCGCCAGCCAGCCTATGTCATCGGCAGCGGTTTGCGTACGGTCGATGGATTTATCAGCCTTGTAAAGCGATACAAGAAATATGTAGCGAGCGTCGGCCGCCAGTATGATATCAGGCGTGGCCGGCTTGGATTGCACAATTGGATGGCTCAGTTAAGCAGAGCCCATCATTGTCTGAAAAGAGTGATCATAGGATGAGTATGCGATTGTGGTCCCGCAGTAAGGTCACACCGCCGAACACGCGCTCGACCACACGAACCCAGGCCCGCATGCATCGCACGGCCGTCGCACGAGCCCCCACCACCTCAGCTCCCCAGCATGTATGGGGTATGCGGGTTTACTGACGCCCTTGATCACTGCCAGTGAGCCGGCCTGTGTTGCTGCGGCAGACCTTCACGAGCAACCCGAATAGGCGTTAATTTGCCGCGCAACACGCTCATCCTAGGGCTCGCGGCACGGTCATGAGCTGCCGCTCACCTCGCACTCCTTACGGCTGAGCCTCTCAGTCCCTCCCGGGCCTGCTGGCTCGTCCTGCTGCCTTCCGCGTACTTTCGCTTTCTTTGCTGCCGTACGTGGCACCTGAGCCCCGCACGCCTGCGTGGAGCACCGCACGGTCTATGCTTGCAGCGATGGCCGACTTGGCGACTGAGCGATGGCCGCCTAGGCCGCGTATGTGGCGGCGGGTGGGCATGTGGCGGCGGGTGCGGGTTGCTGACGTGCATGCTTCCGCAGCGCGGGCCGCTGTAGCGCGGCGCCTGGCCCTCCACATAGCTTGGATGGGTTGCAACGGCCTTGGAGCCCCCGCCGTACCAGGCGCGTGGGGAGTCCCTGAGCCGCCTGATCATCGAGCAACCGCAGCTTCATTGCGTGGCCTTCACATTTAGAATCCAGCACACAGCATGGCGGCGGGGCGCCATGCCCTCGCGCCGCTCATCTATCCGCCCATCAACCCCGACTTCATCATGGTTCCCGCACTCAACGTCGCAGCACAGCCCTGCTCCAAAACAGCGCATGCCGCACGTGACCCTAAGATATTAACCCAATACCCAACACAAAGAACAAATGCGCCATGCGCGATGCGCCGCACGTGGCCCAGACCATAGCACACGGCACAGCGCCGCACGCCACGCCGCTCCCCTTGCCTCAGCTGACGTCTGCGTCCATCAGCGTCGCCCACTCGTCAGCCGCTCTTCCTTCAGCGGACACACAATCTTAGCACAGCCAGCATGCATGCAACAGAACAACTTGCACCTCACACCACCGCTAACATATTATCTTCAGCACTGCTTATGCCTTGTCGATCTACATGTCCAATATTCCAGCATGTTGGTACCCGCCGCTTGCCCGGCCCCACACCACCTGGACGAACACGACATAGGAACCGCCGAGGCGACATGCCCGTCCGCCGCAACCCGCGCGCCGGGCGGCCCCACTTGCCGCCCACAGCAACTGCCCGACACGGCACACGCAGCCGCCGGAGCGCCCCCAGACTCTGCGCCCGGCTGAACCATGCGCTCACACTCTGTTAATCAATCCACGCAACCGCGCTCCCTCATAGTACCAGACCCTCAACCTCGTTCACCAGCAGCCCAGGCCCTCTCTCACCCTGCCCGGCCCGGGCTCCCTAGCCGAGTACGGTAGCAGCCTCGCACAACACCAACAGCACACCCCGCAGGGCGCCGCCATGACCCATGAGCCGGGCAGCAGCCCGCAGCGGCAGTGCAGCGCCAGCCCGCCAGCCCCGCACGCGCCGCCCAAGCCCACCACCGCCAGATACAGCCCAGCGCCTAAGTACATTGCGGCGCAGCGACAGCCCGTGTCGTGTGCGCTGCTACGTAGCTGCGTCGCTCCAACCCACAGCCTCACATCTGGGCGAGCGGCTTGCGGAAGCTGAGCGTCTTGGTGGCGGAGCTGAGGTACTTGGTGTCGGGTGTGAAGCCGGCCTGCTCGAACATGGCGCCCAGGTCACATGCCACATAGTTCCTGGGGTGAGGCGGGACAGGGGATGGGCACGGGGGAAGTTTGGCAAGAGGGTGTGTCGCCGTGTGAATAGCAGACCACATGGGCACGGGGGAGGGGAGCACGGTTGAGGGGAAGTCTGGCTGCATGCCAACCAACCGGGGAGGGCAGGGGATGTATCCAGGGAGTACGGGAGATGCATACAGGCCGGCAGCCGTGTGGAGACACTTCACACGGCTCGCCGTCTCGCTCGCCTGTAGTAGGGCTCGTTGAAGTTGCCGAAGATGCCGATGGTGTTGTCCCACGCGGGCCGGTCGCCCAGCTGCACGCTGTCGGTCAACACCTGGTAGCATGGGGGTCAGGGTGGGGCGGTGGGGGAAGGGCCGCATGCCGTGGCAGGAGCCCGAGCAGCAGGGGACAAAGCTGGCACATGGCCACGGGCCACAGTGCCACGGCAGCAACCAATGCCTGCTGTATGCTCTTACAGCCGTGCCCTGCCTCGCCGTCCGCCTCGGACGCTGTTGGCCGCAGCATTCAAGTCTCTCGTGCCACTGGCCCCTCCCTGGCTCCCGAACTCCCTCCCTCCCCCTCCCATCCTGCAGCCCCCAGCACCCCACCATGAGGCCCCCCGGCCGCAGCACTCGGAAGAACTCGGCCACTGCCTTCCGGCGGATGGCCTCGGGCAGCTCGTGGAACAGGTACACGCACACCACCTGCGGGGGGGGAGGGGGGAAAAGGCAGAAGGAGGGCGCTGAGTCGGGAGGTGGGCGTGGGGTACAACCCTGTGCTCTGCAGCATTCCCTGCTCTCTCGCTCCCTTGCTGGGCCGTACCACATCGAACGACTCGTCCGGTGCCGCGATGGCCTCCGCCGCCGTCTGCAGGAACTCGGTCCCCGTGCCGTCCACTCCGCCCAGGTCGCGGCTGGGCTGGCGGGCGGCCCGCCAGGCCTTCATGTTGGCCCGGGCCCGCGCCAGATAGAAGGGGCTGAGGTCGGACACCACGGAGGGGAGCTCGGGGTGCGCGTCCTGAGGGGGGGGTAGAGGACAGGTTGGGGTTGAAATAAATCATACCGCCCCCATCAGCGGGCCCTCGGTCCCCCTCCCCGCACCTCGAACCTCCCCTTCCCCCCACACC